>JAUMJK010001704.1:32500-44312 GCA_033558105.1 Coccyzus lansbergi | reverse complement strand
GGACGCGGTCACGTGACGCCGCGGCGGGAACTTCCGAACGGCCGCGGAGTGAGGGAGGAGGAGAAGGAGGAGGAGGAAGGCCTCGGCCTGGCCCGGACCTGGGAGGGAAGAGGTAGGAAACGGACACCGAGGAGGGGCCAGGCCTACGAAGGGAGCGCGAGGAACGAGGCCCGAGCCGGGTCTGGCCCGCGGAGAGAACGAGGAACAGGTCCTCCAGGGCCCAGGTCCGCGGGGGAGGCCTCAGAGGCCTGAGGGGGCGAAGGGTTCTGGCTGGTGGAGGGGGGGGGGGGGGGGGGGGGAGGGTGCTCCAGGAGGCATAGGGCAGAGCAGAGAAGGGCTCCAGCAGGCAGGGCAGCTCTACCAGGGGAAGGGGGTGCAGGGAGCTTGTGGTGGGCACTGGGGGGAGGTTTGAGCAGGTAAGGGGCTTCTCTCAGGTACAGGAATGGTTGAGCAGGTAAGGGGGGGTTCTTTCAGGTACAGGGATGTTTGAGCAAGCAAGGGGGATTCTCTCAGGTAAAGGAACTGTTGAGCAGTTAAGGGGGTTCTCTCAGGTACAGAGATGGTTGTGCAGGTAAGGGGCTTCTCTCAGGTACAGAGATGGTTGTGCAGGTAAGGGACTTCTCTCAGGTACAGAGATGGTTGTGCAGGTAAGGGGCTTCTCTCAGGTGCAGGGATGGTTGAGCCGGCAAGGGGGTTCTCTCAGGTGCAGGGATGGTTGAGCAGGTAAGGGGCTTCTCTCAGGTACAGGGATGGTTGTGCAGGTAAGGGGCTTCTCTCAGGTACAGGGATGGTTGAGCAGGCAAGGGGCTTCTCTCAGGTACAGAGATGGTTGTGCAGGTAAGGGGCTTCTCTCAGGTGCAGGGATGGTTGAGCGGATAAGGCAGGTTCTTTCAGGTGCAGGGATGTTTGAGCAGGTAAAGGGGGTTCTCTCAGGTACAGGGATGGTTGAGCAGGCAAGGGGCTTCTCTCAGGTGCAGGGATGGTTGAGCAGATAAGGCAGGTTCTTTCAGGTGCAGGGATGTTTGAGCAGGTAAAGGGGGTTCTCTCAGGTACAGGGATGGTTGAGCAGGTAAGGGGCTTCTCTCAGGTACAGAGATGGTTGTGCAGGTAAGGGGCTTCTCTCAGGTGCAGGGATGGTTGTGCAGGTAAGGGGCTTCTCTCAGGTGCAGGGATGGTTGTGCAGGTAAGGGGGTTCTCTCAGGTACAGAGATGGTTGTGCAGGTAAGGGGCTTCTCTCAGGTGCAGGGATGGTTGAGCGGATAAGGCAGGTTCTCTCAGGTGCAGGGATGGTTGAGCAGGTAAAGGGGGTTCTCTCAGGTACAGGGATGGTTGAGCAGGTAAGGGGGGTTCTGGCAGGTACAGGGATGTCGAAGCATGTAAGGGACATGCAGGGAGGTTCCAGCAGGAAAAGGAGTTTCAGCAGGTGCAGGGCAGGCTGGAGGGTTCCAGGAGGCACAGGGCAGGGTGAGATCCAAGCGCCAGTTTGGAGCTTCTGGACTGGGGTAACTGGGGCTGCAGCCTCTGTCTCCTGCCAGGCTGCGGGTGAGGGCACTTAGTGGCCTTTGAATCCTAGAATCACCAGGTTGGGAAAGGCCCATTGGATCATCGAGTCCAACCATTCCTATCAAGGAGACTCATCTTGTCCCCCTACAGAAGTCACTCTTCTCCCCCCAGGATTTATCCATCTCTTCTACGAGAAGACACCCTGTTTTCACACAGGACTCGGTCTTTCTTCCCACAGCCCTCACCCCATCTCTCCAGAACCTCACCCTCTCTCCCCCTAGACTTATCCAGATGCCCCCGAGATTCGTGCTACCTCCCTATAGAGTTCCTGACAGCCCTCATCCTCTCTCCCTATTGATCTCCCCATGGGGCTCATCCCCGTCCCTCCAGAGGCCTCATCCTGTCTCCCCTCAGGACCCACCCCCTCTCCCCTTGGGACTCTTCCTCTCTTCCTAGTGAACTCATCTCATCCTCCTCCATCCCCCCTGGATGGATATGCTTTAGTGTTTGATAGGAATGGTTGGACTCGATGATCTGATGGGTCTCTTCCAACCTGGTGATTCTATGATTCTATGTATTTCATCTGTGTTTCTTGTTTGAGTGCTGTGCACTGTGTCAGAGCTCTTTGCTTTTCCGCAGCCGAGCTGTGCGCTTCCTGCGGCCATGGCCATGCAGATGCAGTTCGAAGCCAACGCGGATACGTCGGCAGAGGAGGAAAACCTCGGGCCGCAGCTCGTTTCCAGGCTGGAGGTGGGTATGTAATAGGCCAGGGTGAGATGGAGATGAGCTCTTAGGGAGAAATGGGCTTTGTGAGGGTTGGAGGCTCTGGAACAGGTTGCCCAGAGCAGGGGTGGCTGCCCCATCCCTGGAGGGGTTCAAGGGCAGGTTGGATGGGGCTTGGAGCCCCTGACCCAGTGGGAGGTGTCCCTTTCCAAGGTTGCCCAGAGCAGGGGTGGCTGCCCCATCCCTGGAGGGGTTCAAGGGCAGGTTGGATGAGGCTCAGAGCCCCTGATCCAGCAGGAGGTGTTGCAGCTGGATGGGCTGTGAGGTCCCTTCTAACCCAAACCATTCAGCGACCCTTTGATCTCCACACCGAGCAGCCAGCGAGCCTCTGCCTACGACCCCTAATTGTTTCCTGGGCTGTTTACTCTGGTTGGGTTCGCACTGAGGGCTCCTGCGCTGCTGCCGCAGCAGAAAAGCGTTTGCTGAAGGGGATATTTCCCCAGGATCACCAGCAAGAGCTATCGGAGCACCAGCACACGTGGCCCAAGGCCACACGGTGCCAATTAACACCGACACCACAAACAAAATGAGCTGCCGGAGCCTGCCCGGAGAGGCACAAACACCAAATATCAACAAGAACCCTGTGAGAGGAGAGAGGAAAGATGATGGAGACGGAGAAGGGCAGAGCAGCAGCACAGGAAGGACACGGAGCTGCTGGAGCGAGTGCAGAGGAGGCCACGGAGATGATCCGAGGGCTGGAGAACCTCCTGAGCGAGGAGAGAGTTGGGGTTGGAGAAGAGAAGGCTTCAGGGAGACCTTAGAGCATCTTCCAGGACTGAAAGGGGCTCCAGGAAAGCTGGGAAGGGCCTCTGGGTCAGGGATGGGATGAGGAGGAATAATTTTGAGCTGAAATAGAGGAGATGGAGATGAGATCTTGGGGAGAAATGTTTTGCTGTGAGGCTGGGGAGGCCCTGGCTGCCCAGAGCATTAAGTTAGCTTTGTGTCCGAGCGTGTCCTTTTTCTCCCTCCTCAGCAATGCGGCATAAACGCAAACGACGTGAAGAAATTGGAAGAAGCCGGATTCCACACCGTGGAGGCCGTCGCTTACGCCCCCAAGAAGGAGCTGCTCAACATCAAAGGCATCAGCGAGGCCAAAGCTGACAAAATCTTGGTAAGGATGTTCCGGAAACCCTTTGACCAAATATAGAATCATAGAATCACCAGGTTGGAAGAGACCCACCGGATCATGGAGTCCAACCATTCCCATCAATCACTAACCCATGGCCCTCAGCACCTCGTCCAGTCGTCCCTTAAACACCTCCAGGGAAGGTGACTCAACCACCTCCCTGGGCAGCCTATTCCAGTGCCTAATGACTCTCTGAGTGAAGAATAGAAATCGTGGAATTGGATTGATCCAGTGATGCTCTCCTTATACATTTTTGTTAATCACACTCTGTCCCTCAGGCAAGAATTAACCCTCAGGTTTATTCCTGGGACTGAGGCTGAAGCCTGAGCTGGGACCTCACAGCATCTCTTGGGGCAGCCGACTGACCATGAGGCAGCAGTGTGCCCAGGGGGCCAAGAAGGCCAAGGGCATCCTGGCTTGGATCAGAAATGGTGTGACCAGCAGGGCCAGGGAGGTGATTCTCCCTCTGGACTCAGCACTGGGGAGGCCGCTCCTTGAATCCTGTGTTCAGTTGTGGGCCCCTCAGCACAAGAAGGATGTTGAGGCTCTGGAGCGAGTCCAGAGAAGAGCAACAAAGCTGGTGAAGGGGCTGGAGAACAGGCCCTATGAGGAACAGCTGAGAGAGCTGGGGGTGTTGAGGCTGGAGAAGAGGAGGCTGAGAGGAGACCTCATTACTCTCTACAACTACCTGAGAGGAGGTTGTAGAGAGGAGGGAGCTGGGCTCTTCTCCCAAGGAACAGGAGACACGACGAGAGGGAATGGCCTCAAGCTCCACCAGGGGAGATTTAGGCTGGAAATTAGGAGGAAGTTTTTCACGGAAAAGGGTCATTGGGCATTGGAATAGGCTGCCCAGGGAGGTGGTTGATTCCCCTTCCCTGGAGGTGTTTAAGGGACGGGTAGATGAGGTCTTGAGGGACATGGTTTAGTGTTTGATAGGAATGGTTGGACTCGATGATCCGATGGGTCTCTTCCAACCTGGTTGTTCTATGATTCTATGAAAACACAGAGTTTCTTCCAAACAAGCTCTCACTTATCAAACCCTCACCTAGCACAGCGTTTAATACTTTCTTTTCTTCGTGTGTTTAGTCACTTTTAGGAATTCATTCCCTGGAGGTGTTTAAGGTGTGGGTGGATGAGGCCTTGAGGGACTTGGTTTAGTGTTTGATAGGAATGGTTGGACTAGAAGATCCGATGGGTCCCTTTCAACCTGGTTGTTCTGTGATTCTGTGATTTGCCCACCCTGAGTCTTTCACCCTTCACAGCAACAAAACTGAACTAATAATGAGAGAAAGATTTCCACAAACACACAAAATAAGAGACTGAGGCATTTCCTCTGAGCAGAACTCATTTCTCTTCAGAGACTCCAACTAAAAACGGTCTATAAAGCAAAACGAGTGCATCAAATGAGGGGATTTGCTGTTTCGCAGAGTAGAAAATCACACTGTTAAGTGCTAAAGGAATGGGGTGAACGTTCCTTGCGGCTCTTAGCTCGGTTCTTTCTAGGCCGAAGCAGCCAAACTGGTTCCCATGGGCTTCACCACCGCCACGGAATTCCATCAGCGCCGCTCAGAGATCATCCAGATCACCACCGGCTCCAAAGAACTCGATAAACTTCTCCAAGGTAATCATTTCGTTTCTCTCACCCTTCATCATGTGCTTTTTTTTTTTTTTTTTCCTATGAGCACGACCCTTGCACTCAAGTCTTGAGTGAAGGCAGATCTCCCTCTTCTCTCCCAGTGGATTTTCTTGGAAAAGCTGCAGAAATAGTTTTAAATCTTGGTCCCGACGCGTCGCCCAGGGCTGTTGGTTTGTGTGGTTCTAGTTTATTCCAGTCTGTGAGAGTCAAGTGAACAAGAGCTGTTGTTGTCTTCTCCCCATTCCTCTTTGTAAGTTAAAAATCAAAACAGGTCATTGCAGCTTTTCAGCTTCTCAAAACTTCTCTCTCCCTTTTCCCCCAAAGCTTCTTCTCTCTCCCTTTTCCCCCAAAGCTTCTTCTCTCTCCCTTTTCCCCCAAAGCTTCTTCTCTCTCCCTTTTCCCCCAAAGCTTCTTCTCTCTCCCTTTTCCCCCAAAGCTTCTTCTCTCTCCCTTTTCCCCCAAAGCTGCTTCTCTCTCCCTTTTCCCCCAAAGCTTCTTCTCTCTCCCTTTTCCCCCAAACTTCTCTCTCCCTTTTCCCCCAAACTTCTCTCTCCCTTTTCCCCCAAACTTCTCTCTCCCTTTTCCCCCAAACTTCTCTCTCCCTTTTCCCCCAAAGCTTCTTCTCTCTCCCTTTTCCCCTAAAGCTTCTTCTCTCTCCCTTTTCCCCCAAAGCTTCTTCTCTCTCCCTTTTCCCCCAAAGCTTCTTCTCTCTCCCTTTTCCCCCAAAGCTGCTTCTCTCTCCCTTTTCCCCCAAAGCTTCTCTCTCCCTTTTCCCCCAAAGCTTCTCTCTCCCTTTTCCCCCAAACTTCTCTCTCCCTTTTCCCCCAAACTTCTCTCTCCCTTTTCCCCCAAACTTCTCTCTCCCTTTTCCCCCAAACTTCTCTCTCCCTTTTCCCCCAAACTTCTCTCTCCCTTTTCCCCCAAACTTCTCTTCTCTCCCTTTTCCCCCAAACTTCTCTTCTCTCCCTTTTCCCCCAAACTTCTCTTCTCTCCCTTTTCCCCCAAACTTCTCTTCTCTCCCTTTTCCCCCAAACTTCTCTTCTCTCCCTTTCCCCCCAAACTTCTCTTCTCTCCCTTTCCCCCCAAACTTCTCTTCTCTCCCTCTTCCCCCAAACTTCTCTTCTCTCCCTCTTCCCCCAAACTTCTCTTCTCTCCCTCTTCCCCCAAACTTCTCTTCTCTCCCTCTTCCCCCAAACTTCTCTTCTCTCCCTCTTCCCCCAAACTTCTCTTCTCTCCCTCTTCCCCCAAACTTCTCTTCTCTCCCTCTTCCCCCAAACTTCTTCTCTCTCCCTCTTCCCCCAAACTTCTTCTCTCTCTCTCCCTCTTCCCCCAAACTTCTTCTCTCTCTCTCCCTCTTCCCCCAAACTTCTTCTCTCTCTCTCCCTCTTCCCCCAAACTTCTTCTCTCTCTCTCCCTCTTCCCCCAAACTTCTTCTCTCTCTCTCCCTCTTCCCCCAAACTTCTTCTCTCCTCTCCCTCTTCCCCAAAACTTCTTCTCTCCTCTCCCTCTTCCCCAAAACTTCTTCTCTCCTCTCCCTCTTCCCCAAAACTTCTTCTCTCCTCTCCCTCTTCCCCAAAACTTCTTCTCTCCTCTCCCTCTTCCCCAAAACTTCTTCTCTCCTCTCCCTCTTCCCCAAAACTTCTTCTCCTCTCTCCCTCTTCCCCAAAACTTCTTCTCCTCTCTCCCTCTTCCCCAAAACTTCTTCTCCTCTCTCCCTCTTCCCCAAAACTTCTTCTCCTCTCTCCCTCTTCCCCAAAACTTCTTCTCCTCTCTCCCTCTTCCCCAAAACTTCTTCTCCTCTCTCCCTCTTCCCCAAAACTTCTTCTCCTCTCTCCCTCTTCCCCCAAACTTCTTCTCTCTCTCCCTCTTCCCCCAAACTTCTTCTCTCTCTCCCTCTTCCCCCAAAACTTCTCCTCTCTCCCTCTTCCCCCAAACTTCTCTCTCCCTCTTCCCCCAAACTTCTCTCTCCCTCTTCCCCCAAACTTCTCTCTCCCTTTCCCCCCAAACTTCTCTCTCCCTTTCCCCCCAAACTTCTCTCTCCCTTTCCCCCCAAACTTCTCTCTCCCTCTTCCCCCAAACTTCTCTTCTCTCCCTCTTCCCCCAAACTTCTCTTCTCTCCCTTTTCCCCCAAACCTTCTTCTTTCTCTCCCTCTTCCCCCAAACCTTCTTCTTTCTCTCCCTCTTCCCCCAAACCTTCTTCTTTCTCTCCCTCTTCCCCCAAACCTTCTTCTTTCTCTCCCTCTTCCCCCAAACCTTCTTCTTTCTCTCCCTCTTCCCCCAAACCTTCTTCTTTCTCTCCCTCTTCCCCCAAACCTTCTTCTTTCTCTCCCTCTTCCCCCAAACCTTCTTCTTTCTCTCCCTCTTCCCCCAAACCTTCTTCTTTCTCTCCCTCTTCCCCCAAACCTTCTTCTTTCTCTCCCTCTTCCCCCAAACCTTCTTCTTTCTCTCCCTCTTCCCCCAAACCTTCTTCTTTCTCTCCCTCTTTCCCCAAACCTTCTTCTTTCTCTCCCTCTTTCCCCAAACCTTCTTCTTTCTCTCCCTCTTTCCCCAAACTTCTTCTCTCTCCCTCTTTCCCCAAACTTCTTCTCTCTCCCTCTTTCCCCAAACTTCTTCTCTCTCCCTCTTTCCCCAAACTTCTTCTCTCCTCTCCCTCTTTCCCCAAACTTCTTCTCTCCTCTCCCTCTTTCCCCAAACTTCTTCTCTCCTCTCCCTCTTCCCCAAAACTTCTTCTCCCTCTTCCTCTTCCCCCAAAGCTTCTCTTCCCCATGAACAAACCACAGTGTGAAACCCGGATTTCCAGTTAGGGCCTTCACCGAGAGAAGTGTTTAACTGCGAACATAATACTTGCTACGTGTGGCCTTTGTTTGAAGGCTGTGACCTCTTCTAATCCTTTTCCTCTTTTCCCTTCAGGAGGAATAGAAACAGGATCCATAACCGAGTTATTTGGGGAGTTCCGCACGGGGAAGACGCAGCTGTGTCACACCTTGGCCGTCACTTGCCAGGTGAGGAGCCCTCTCGATCGAATCGAGTGCTTGGGCCGCACAGCTTTTTTTGGTCTTTACTTATTTCTGTGGTTTTGCCTCAAGTTGATTTGTTCTGTAGCTTTTTTTTTTTCTTTCCTCAGGATTCTGACAACAAAATTTAACTCATTACCTTTGTAGAGTCATTCTGGGTCTTAATCACAATGTTTGATGTCTTCTCAGATGATCTAAAGAACCTTTTTTATTGCCAGGAGTGTTGGAAAGAGAAGGAATTGTTGGGTCCAACCTGTTCCTTTGGCTGCTTTTATTTCCCTATAACCTTCACTTTGCTTCTGTAAAAACCTTCAACAGGCTCTCACCATCAAGGAGCAGATCAGTTTGGAATAACCTTTTTTCTGATCTTAGTTTAAATGAATTTTAGAGCCGATTACTTTCTAGAGGCTGTTTTGTAAAATATTAGAGGTTTGGGGCTTGATTTGACTATTTATTTAACACCCTTATGCACCCAAAGCAGCTTCCAGCTGAGCCTCTGTCCTCTTAGGTGCTGAAGACTGAAAACCAGAATCTTTCTTCTTGCTTTTCCCAGAAAAAAAGTGATTTCATTGCAAGGGCTCAGTGCGTTGTTTGTGGGATGGGATCAGCTGAGGGCGTAAGGCGATAATTGGATTAATTGTTTTATTTAGTGTTTGATGGGAATGGTTGGACTCGATGATCCGATGGGTCTCTTCCAACCTGGTTGTTCTATGGTTCTATGATTCGATGATTTCATGTTTATTCGTTTGCTTTTCCCTTAGCTTCCCATCGACCGAGGAGGCGGGGAAGGCAAAGCCATGTACATCGACACGGAAGGGACCTTCCGCCCCGAACGCCTTCTGGCTGTGGCTGAAAGGTCTGTGCTTGGGCTTCTGTGTTCAGGAGGATGTTGAGGCTGTGGAGCGAGTGCAGAGAAGAGCAAGGAAGCTGGGGAAGGGGCTGGAGAAGAAGAGGAGGAGCGGCTGAGAGAGCTGGGGGGGTTGAGGCTGGAGAAGAGGAGGCTGAGGGGAGAGCTCCTTGCTCTCTCCAACTCCCTGAGAAGAGAGGAGGTTGTGGAGAGGAGGGAGTTGGGTTCTTCTCCCAAGGGACAGGCCGAGAGGGAATGGTCTCAAGCTCCACCAGGGGAGGCTCAGGATGGAGGCTCAGAAAAAATTTTTCACAGAAAGGATGATTGGTCACTGGTGGAATCTGCCCAGGGAGGTGGTTGATTCCCCTTCCCTGGAGGGGTTTAAGGTGTGGGTGACTGAGGTGCTGAGGGACGTGGGTTAGTGATTGATGGGAATGGTTAGACTCCATGATCCAGTGCGTCTCATCCAACCTGATTGTTCTATGATTCTATGATAACTCGTGTTGATGGATTTCTCACTTAAAGGTATGTGTCATTCCCTCCAGGTATGGCCTGTCTGGCAGTGATGTCCTGGATAACGTGGCCTACGCTCGGGGATTTAACACGGATCATCAGACCCAGCTCCTGTACCAGGCGTCGGCCATGATGGCCGAGTCACGGTAACGATTCTTATTGAGATGGACTCATTCTTGTGGTGACACCTACCTGGAGGGTTTAAGGTGTGGGTGGACAAGGTGCTGAGGGATATGGGTTAGTGATTGTTGGGAATGCTTGGACTCCATGATCCGGTGGGTCTCTTCCAACCTGGTTGCTCTATGATTCTATAATCTAGAGCAGGCTGAGCACGGAAGGCAGCTCTAGTTTGAAACTCGGATGTTTGAACCCACAGAGAGGGAAGGAGGTGGTGGCTTGAGGTTTCCAGGAGCCTGTCCACAGAATATCTGTGGTACCAGAACATTGAGGGAGGTGATTCTCCCTCTGTACTCAGCACTGGTGAGGCCGCTCCTTGAATCCTGTGTTCAGTTGTGGGTCCCTCGGGACAAGAAGGATGTTGAGGCTCTGGAGAGAGTCCAGAGAAGAGCCACGAAGCTGGTGAAGGGGCTGGAGAACAGAACCTATGAGAAGTGGCTGAGAGAGCTGGGGGTGTTGAGGCTGGAGAAGAGGAGGCTGAGAGGAGACCTCATTGCTCTCTACAACTCCCTGAAAGGAGGTTGTGGAGAGGAGGGAGTTGGGCTCTTCTCCCAAGTGACAGGGGACAGGACGAGAGGGAATGGCCTCAAGCTCCACCAGGGGAGATTTAGGCTAGAGATTACGTGGAAGTTTTTCACACAGAGGGTCATTGGGCATTGGAATAGGCTGCCCAGGGAGGTGGTTGATTCCCCTTCCCTGGAGGTGTTTATCGCACAGGTAGATGAGGTCTTGAGGGACTTGGTTTAGTGTTAGATAGGAATGGTTGGACTAGAAGATCCGATGGGTCTCTTCTAACCTGGTTGTTCTATGATTCTATGATTGAAGTCTCAGCTGCTTTATGAGAGTGTGAGAAATCTAAGCTTCCTTTGGGAGTACTGGGTTAGCTTGTCTAGCTCACAATCTGAATGTTACAGATCAAGACCCTTCCAGGGCTCAAAGGGGCTCCAGGAAAGCTGGGGAGGAGCCCTAGAGGGCAGGGAGAGGATGAGGGGGAACAGTTTTGAGCTGCAAGAAGGGAGATGGAGATGAGATTTTAGGCAGAAATGTTTTGCTGTGAGGGTTGGAGGCTCTGGAACAGGTTACCCAGAGCAGGGGTGGCTGCCCCATCCCTGGAGGGGTTCAAGGGCAGGTTGGATGGGGCTTGGAGGCCCTGAGCCAGTGGGTTTGCTGGGCACTGTCACCCCCCCAGCCAAGGTGTCATTCATCCTGGACACACCACTGAGAGTCTTGTGCTTCCCCAGGTATGCGCTGCTGATCGTGGACAGTGCCACAGCCCTTTACCGCACGGATTACTCGGGAAGGGGGGAGCTGGCAGCCAGGCAGATGCATCTGGCCAGGTTCCTGCGCATGCTGCTCCGACTCGCCGATGAGGTAAATAAACTGGGAGCTTTGCCTTCTTCTCTAAACATAGAATCACGGAACAACCAGGTTGGAAGAGACCCACCGGATCATCGAGTCCAACCATTCCTATCAAACACTAACCCATGTCCCTCAGCACCTCGGCCACCCGCACCTTAAACCCTCCAGGGAAGGGGAATCAACCACCTCCCTGGGCAGCCTCTCCCACTGACCAATCAACCTTTCCAGGAAATATTTCATCCTAATGTCCATCCTGAGCCTCCCCTGGTGGAGCTTGAGGCCATTCCCTCTCAGCCTGTCCCCTGTCCCTTGGGAGAAGAGCCCAGCTCCCTCCTCTCCACAACCTCCTCTCTTCTCAGGGAGTTGCAGAGAGCAAGGAGCTCTCCCCTCAGCCTTCTCTTCTCCAGCCTCAACCCCCCCAGCTCTCTCAGCCGCTCCTCCTCTTCTTCTCCAGCCCCTTCCCCAGCTTCCTTGCTCTTCTCTGCACTCGCTCCACAGCCTCAACATCCTTCTGGTGCTGAGGGGCCCACAACTGACCCCAGGATTCCAGGAGTGCTCTCCCCAGGGCCCAGGCCAGAGGGATTCTCCTCATCTCATCCAAGCCAAGCTGCCCTTGGCCTTCTTGGCCACCTGGGCCCCTGCTGCCTCCTCTTCAACCAACCCCCCCAGCTCCTTCTCCTCCAGCCACTTTCCAGCCAGACTTCTCCTAGGCTGGAGCTGCTCAGGGTTGTTGTGCCCCAAGTGCTTAACAATTTTGCACAAGTGGCTTTCTCTCCGCTCCATGTCTGCTCTCGTTTGGCTTTGAGGGTGGGTATGACCAGCAGAGAGGGCAGCAGAAGAGTGTGTGTTCGTTC
>JAUMJK010001704.1:0-27500 GCA_033558105.1 Coccyzus lansbergi | reverse complement strand
GAGCAACAAATCTGATTATAATAAGAAGCGGAGAAAGGTCATTAATATGTAATAAGTGTTAATGAAGAGGGAGGTCTTTACACTATAATCATCTGCTTCTTAGACCACACAGGGTGTGAGCCGGGAGGATCAGCCCCTTGCACTCACCAGCAAATAAACTCAAGACTTGCTTTATAGCCCTTAACGGAGTTAGAGAGATTTGATTCCCCAAAATAGGGAAGTGAAGACTAAGCAGAGTCAGACAGGATGAGCTCAAAGGGCTTTTCCACCCTCGGTGATGAGAGGATCCTACAGCAATGGAGGCTCTTGGCTTTGAGGATTGTTCTCTCTGGTGAGAAGCAGCCTGGATCTCCTCAGAGCCTGGAGAAAGCAGCTTCTGAGCTCTAGATCCTCTGCGAGTGAAGACTAAAAGTGGTGAATCTTGCCCTGAGGCTGCTCCCACGGCACCAACTGCAGTTAAGTAAAGGTTAATAAAGGCGACGGTTTGGGTTTTGATGAAAATAAAGGAGTGAGATGGTTCCAACCCAGGGTTCAGTGGCACTAAGCACCTGAGGGGGGGACAGGCTGAAGTGGGGACCAGAGAGTGTCACCAACCTCCTCAACCGACACCAGAATGAGCCCCAGAGACACACTTTGACCTCTAGTAACCCCAGAGCCTAATTGGTGACCTAGAGTAACCCCAGAATGGGCATTGGAGACACACTTTGACCTCAAGTAACCCCAAAGAGCTAATTGGTGACCTCAAGTAACCCCAGAATGGTCCTAGACGAGATTTTTTTGACCTCAAGTAACCCCAGGATGGTCCCAAAAAACTGTCGTTTGACTTCAAGTAACCTCAGAGCCTAATTGGTGACCTAGAGTAACCCCAGTATGGTCCCTGAAAATGTTCTTTGACCTCAAGTAACCCCAAAGAGCGAATTGGTGACCTGAAGTAACCCCAGAATGGTCCTGAAAACATAATTTGACCTCAAGTAACCTCAGAATGGTCCCAAAACCATAATTTGACCTCAAGTAACCTCAAAACCTAATTGGTGACCTCAAGTAACCCCAGAAGGGTCCCAAAAAATGTTGTTTGACCTCAAGTAACCCCAAAGCCTTAACAAATGACCTCAAGTAACCCCAGAATGGTCATCAAAGATGTTCTTTGACCTCAAGTAACCCCAGAGCCTGAATTAATGACCTCAAGTAACCCCTAAACTGATCATAGAAGACGTCATTTGACCTCAAGTAACCCCAAGGGCCTTAATTCATGACCTCAAGTAACCCCAAAATCCTCATTGAAGATGTACTTTGACCTCAAGTAACCTCAGAACCTAATCAATGACCTCAAGTAACCCCAAAGAGCTAATTAATGACCTAAAGTAACCCCAGGATGGTCCCAAAAAATTACATTTGACCTCAAGTAACCCCAGAGACTGAATTAATGACCTCAAGTAACCCCAAAGAGCCTAATTAGTGACCTAGAGTAACCCCAGAATGGTCCAAAACCCCATCATTTGACCTCAAGTAACCCCAAAGAGCTAATTGATGACCTCAAGTAACCCCTAAAATGGTCATTGGAGACGTTCTTTGACCTCTAGTAACCCCAGAACCTTAAGGAATGACCTCAAGTAACCCCAGAATGATCAAAAAATAGGTTGTTTGACCTCAAGTAACCCCAAGGAGCTAATTGGTGACCTAGAGTAACCCCAGACTGGACCCAAAATAATGTAGTTTGACCTAAAGTAACCCCAGAGCCTCAATTAATGACCTCAAGTAACCCCAGAATGGTCCTTGGAGACACACTTTGACCTCAAGTAACCCCAAAGAGCTAATTGGTGACCTCAAGTAACCCCAGAGTGGTCATAAAAGACATTGTTTGACCTCAAGTAACCCCAAGGGCCTAATTGGTGACCTAGAGTAACCCCAGAAGGGTCCCAAAAAAAACATTGTTTGACCTCAAGTAACCCCGGAGCCTTAATGAATGACCTCAAGTAACCCCAGAATGGGCATAAAACCCATAATTTGACCTCAAGTAACCCCAAGGGTCTAATTGATGACCTCAAGTAACCCCAGAATGGTGCTCAAAGACCTTCTTTGACCTCAAGTAACCCCAAAGAGCTGATTGGTGACCTCAAGTAACCCCAGAATGGTGCTGAAAAAGGTTGTTTGACCTCAAGTAACCCCAGGGCCTAATTGGTGACCTAGAGTAACCCCAACAGGGTCCCAAAAAACCCATAATTTGACCTCAAGTAACCCCCAAGGGCCTAATTGGTGACCTCAAGCAACCCCGAATGTTCCCAAAAAACAAAGTTTGACCTCTAGTAACCCCAGAGCCTTAATGAATGACCTCAAGTAACCCCAGAAGGGTCCAAAAAGATCTAGTTTGACCTCAAGTTACCCCAGAACTTAATTAGTGACCTAGAGTAACCCCAGCTCTGGGGTTACTAGAGGTCAAAGACTGCTTTCAGGGTCCCTTCTGGGGTTACTTCAGGTCATTAATTAGGCTCTGGGGTTACTAGAGGTCAAACTGTGGTTTTGGGGACCATTCTGGGGTTACTTGAGGTCACTAATTAGCTCTTCGGGGTTACTAGAGGTCAAATGAGATCTTTTTGGACCATTCAGGGGTTACTTGAGGTCAAAAAATTAAGCCCTTGGGGTTACTTGAGGTCAAATGATGTATTTTGGGCCCATTCTGGGGTTACTCTGGGTCACCAATTAGGCTTTGGGGTTACTAGAGGTCAAACCTCATTTTTTGGGACCTTTCTGGGGTTACTTGAGGTCAAATTATGGGGTTTTTTGGGACCATTCTGGGGTTACTCCAGGTCATTGATTAGGCTCCGGGATTACTTGAGGTCAAACAATGTCTTTTATGACCACTTTGGGGTTACTTGAGGTCATTCATTAAGGCTCTGGGGTTACTTGAGGTCAAACTACATGATTTTGGGACCATTCTGGGGTTACTCTAGGTCACCAATTAGGCCCTTGGGGTTACTTGAGGTCAAACAACTTATTTTTTGATCATTCTGGGGTTACTTGAGGTCATTCATTCAGGCTCTGGGGTTACTTGAGGTCAAAGAACATCTCCTATGACCACTCTGGGGTTACTTGAGGTCATTCATTAGCTCTTTGGGGTTACTTGAGGTCAAATTATGGGTTTTAGTGACCCTTCTGGGGTTACTTGAGGTCATTAATTCAGGCTCTGGGGTTACTTGAGGTCAAAGAGCATCTCCAAGGAGAATTCTGGGGTTACTTGAGGTCATGAATTAAGGCCCTTGGGGTTACTTGAGGTCAAATGATTTTTTTTTTTAGGACCATTCTGGGGTTACTCTAGGTCAATGTGCATATTCAATAAGGATTCTGGGGTTACTTGAGGTCATTCATTAAGCCTCTGGGGTTACTTGAGGTCAAATGATGTATTTTTGGACCAGTCTGGGGTTACTCTAGGTCACCAATTAAGCCCTTGGGGTTACTTGAGGTCAAACAACATATTTTTTGATCATTCTGAGGTTACTTCAGGTCATTCATTAGCTCTTTGGGGTTACCAAAGGTCAAAGTGTGTCTCCAAGGTCCATTCTGGGGTTACTTGAGGTCATTCATTAAGGCTTTGGGGTTACTTGAGGTCAAACAACAGTTTTTGGGACCCTTCGGGGGTTACTTGAGGTCATTCATTTGCTCTTTGGGGTTACTTGAGGTCAAAGTGTGTTTTTTTGAGACACTTCTGGGGTTACTTGAGGTCACCAATTAGGCTCTGGGGTTACTTGAGGTCAAACTGTGTTTTTTTGAGACCCTTCTGGGGTTACTTGAGGTCATTAATTAAGGCTCTGGGGTTACTTGAGGTCAAACAATGTCTTCGAGAACCCTTCTGGGGTTACTCTAGGTCACCAATTATGCTCTGGGGTTACTTGAGGTCATTAATTAAGGTTCTGGGGTTACTTGAGGTCAAGGGGGGGTGTGTGTGTGTGTGAGTCCCTCCCAGGTCTCTGTTCGGCTGCAAAGTGTAAGGGTCACAGTGACCAAGAGGAACGTGGCCTCCCAGCCCCTCCGGTCCCACCCCTCCCATGGCTCAGGGGCTCCAGCCCCATTCAAGCTGCCCCTGAGCCCCTCCCGGGACGGGGCAGCACCCCCTGCTCTGGCCCAGGCCCTCCCCACCCTCCCTGGGGAACATTTCTGCCCCTGAGCCCATCTCCCTCTCCCTCTCCGCAGCCCCAACCTGTCCCTCTGCTGCTCTGCCCTTGGCCTGGTCCCCTCAGCGGCTTCTGCTTTGTGCTCCGAGCAGCTCCAGTTCCCCCCATGGCAAAGGGGCTGGAAGTGTTGCTGTCACTGGCCTGAACAGGCTTCTCAGCCCTGGAGGGTGAAGGAACCAGGGGGAAGATCTACCAACCCTCCTCTTCCTTCCCCAATGCGAGTGTTGGTGGAGGAACCAGCCCTGGAGGAGATCAGGGGGTGAAGGAACCAGGGGTAAGATCTACCAACTCTCCTCTTCCTCCCCCAGAGCGAGTGTTGGTGGAGGGACCAGCCCTGGAGGAGATCAGGGGGTGAAGGAACCAGGGGTAAGATCTACCAACTCTCCTCTTCCTCCCCCAATGTGAGTGTTGGTGGAGGAACCAGCCCTGCAGGAGATCAGGGGGTGAGAGGTCCCAGCCCTGTAGGTGCCCCAAGACTTTATTCCAGGAGAGAAAAACTTCATTAAACCAAGTCAAAGACCCAGCTCTGATTGTGGGAGACGCAGGAGGTGACTCTAACCCATGGAGTCTGAATCCAGCCTGAAATCTCAGTGTCGATGGCACCGGGAGAGCCACCAACGAGCCCCTGGGCAGCCAGAGGCCCTCACGCTGCTTGAAATCCTTCATGCTGAGGCTGAGATGGAGAGCAGAGCACTCGCTGAGGGACCAGCTCGTCAGTCCCTGGGAGGTTCGTTCTATGAGGCTGAGCTGGGCAGGGGCAGCTTCTGAGAGGCTGGGATTGAGGACTTTGGGGCTTAAGCGTGAGTCAAGTCCAGGCTCTCAAGCCAAAGCTCATCTTCCAGTAGCTGAGGGGCTAGAGGGAGATCTCCGCCAGGGGAGATTTGGGCTGGAGATTAGGAGGAAGTTTTTCACACAGAAAGGGTCATTGGGCATTGGAATAGGCTGCCCAGGGAGGTGGTTGATTCCCCTTCCCTGGAGGTGTTTAAGGCACAGGTGGATGAGGTCTTGAGGGACTTGGTTTAGTGTTTGATAGGAATGGTTGGACTAGAAGATGCTATAGGTCCCTTCCAACCTGGTTGTTCTATGATTCTAGAGGAGAGCTGGGGAGGGACTTCTCACAAGGGGCTGGAGTGACAGAACGAGGACAACGGCTTTAAGTTGGATGGAGGAAGATTTAGATGAGACATTGAGAAGAAGGCCCCAAGGGGCTGGGACCCAAGGACATGGACGGTGCCATGACCAATGTCCATGGTGCTTTCGTGGGTCCTCCTGCTGCTGCTGAATCATGGAATCATGACCCATCGGATCATCGAGTCCAACCATTCCCACCAATCACTAACACACATCCCTCAGCACCTCATCCACCCGTCCCTTAAACCCCTCCAGGGAAGGGGAATCAACCCCCTCCCTGGGCAGCCTCTTCAGTGTCCAACAACCCTTTCCATGAAATATTTTTTCCTAATGTCCATCCTGAGCCTCCCCTGGTGGAGCCTGAGGCCCTTCCCTCTCGGCCTGTCCCCTGGGAGAAGAGCCTAACTCCCTCCTCTCCACAACCCAACACTCTGCACCCAACACTCTGGTATCAGCCAAACCGACTGCTGGAAATGATAACTCTCCCCCTGGTTTCTGCTGGGAAAACCCCAACAGTTTATTTATTACAAGAGGCAGGAGGCTTTGGGGTGGGTTCATGCCACGTAAAGGGCCCCCAGTGCCTCTCCACCCAGCCCCAAGCCCAAGGGCACAAGGTCTCATCCCACCCAACAGCTCTGAAAGGTGTGGGAGCAGTTATTTCAACTGATCCAATTAATACACATCGTTCAGGTCAAGGGGAAAGAGTTAAATCCAAAGGAAAAGTTGGGCTGAAGGAAGCGGATGAGATGCCACAGGAGCTGGGCTGAGGTCAGGGAGTTCGTTCCGTAAAATCTCATTGTGTATAAATACAGATATATTTGTGCATAAATCCTTCTATCCCCTAGCACCTCTCACACAAATATTATATATCACAGACTCTCCCTCTGCCCTCCCCTCCCTTGTTTTTAGGAACCGGACGGTTTGGATGAAGTCTAAAAATCAAACATGTGGTCAAGGAGGAAAAGAAAACGGAATGTGATCCATTCGATCCCACCCAGATCCTCTCCTGGACGTGCTGGTGGCACCTGCTGCGTGTTCCCCCCTGGAAACTCTCATGGCTCATCCATGAAGTCACCAGGATGACAAACCCTCTGGGACTGGAATGTTACTGTCTGTGCAGTATCCAGCGGAAGGAGACTCGAGGTGTTCACTCCTCAGAGGCTGAGCGCATCTCTTCAAGCTCTCGCTCGCTTTCTTCATCCTGGAAATGCAATAAAAGGAAGGATGGTTGGTTGGTAGGTAGATACATAGATAGACAGATACATAGATAGATAGATAGGGGCACAACAACCCTGAGCAGAGCTCCAGACTGGGAGAAGTCTGTCTAGAAAGCTGCCAGGAGGAGAGGGACCTGGGGGGGTTGGTCGACAGCGACTGACCATGAGCCAGCAGTGTGCCCAGGGGGCCAAGAAGGCCAAGGGCATCCTGGCTTGGATCAGAAATGGTGAGACCAGCAGGGCCAGGGAGGTGATTCTCCCTCTGGACTCAGCACTGGGGAGGCTGCTCCTTGAATCCTGTGTTCAGTTGTGGGCCCCTCAGCACAAGAAGGATGTTGAGGCTCTGGAGTGAGTCCAGAGAAGAGCCACGAAGCTGGTGAAGGGGCTGGAGAACAGGCCTTATGAGGAGCGGCTGAGAGAGCTGGGGGTGTTGAGGCTGGAGAAGAGGCTGAGAGGAGACCTCATTACTCTCTACAACTCCCTGAAAGGAGGTTGTGGAGAGGAGGGAGCTGAGCTCTTCTCCCAAGGGACAGGGGACAGGACAAGAGGGAATGGCCTCAAGCTCCACCAGGGGAGATTTAGGCTGGAGATTAGGAGGAAGTTTTTCACAGAAAGGGTCATTGGGCATTGGAATAGGCTGCCCAGGGAGGTGGTTGACTCCCCTTCCCTGGAGGGGTTTAAGGGACGGGTGGATGAGGTGCTGAGGGACATGGTTTAGTGTTTGATAGGAATGGTTGGACTCGATGATCCAATAGGTCTCTTCCAACCTGGTTGTTCTATGATTCTATGATAGATAGATAGATAGGTGATTGATAGATAGATAGATAGATAGATTAGGTGATAGATAGATAGATAGATAGAATCACAGAACAACTAGGTTGGAAGAGACCCATGGGATCATTGAGTCCAACCATTCTCATCAAACACTAAACCATGTCCCTCTAGACTTCATCCACCCGTCCCTTAAACCCCTCCAGGGAAGGGGAATCAACCACCTCCCTGGGCAGCCTGTTCCAATGCCCAATGACCCTTTCCGTGAAAAACTTCCTCCTAATCTATAGATAGACAGATAGGAGATGGATGGATGGATAGATGATAGGTGGACAGATGATGGATAGAAGAAAGACTTTGTTAGGAATGGTTGGACTTGATGATCCGATGGGTCTCTTCCAACCTGGTGATTCTATGATTCTGCTTCACAGAAAAAGCACAAAGGAAGAGGCAAATGTAAAAAAAAGCTCCTGGTTGGGGAAAAGCCAGTGGCAGCTTCTGAAACGCAGCATCATCTCCTCTCCCAAACCCTCTAACAGGAGGGAAAGAGCTGAAACAGCCTAAATGTTAAATAAAACCAATGCTGAGCAGCACAGAAATGTCTGCTGAGCTCCTAAAGCCTCTTCCAGACAGTCTCAGCTTCTTCGTATCCCCATGAATTGCTTCAGATTCCAGGAAAAGAAAGGACTCGACGCTAAGGCATAAAATACTTCTAAAACCTGTGCTGAGAAGCTGGAATATCTTATAATTGACGTGTTTATGGAGAGTGTTACCTCTTTTGTGCGAACCGGCAGCTCCGAGGCCAGGTCGAGCCAGAGAGCGGCTGCCGAGCTGTTCCCCAGCTCCTTGTAGCACTGCGAAGGGAAAAACAACAACGGAAAAAGGGTTGAGTGGGTTAAAAAGAGGCAGCAAATATCACAAAGCAATTCTAGATCCCGGCAACTGAGCTAAAAGAGACACAAATGCTTTATCCGTAACTGTTTCGCTCGATTCTGTGCACATGGTTGTGGGATTCGGCCTCCGGTTGACAAGCTCCCAAGTGCTGCTTGACGTGGAATCCGAGCTGCACAAAGCAAGAACGATGCCTTCTCCCAGGTGATAGGACAAGGGGGAAAGGCCTCAAGCTGCACCACACGAGCTTCAGGTTGGATATCAGGAAAAAAAATCTCACTGAAAAGGTTTCTCGGGCCCTGGCAGAGGCTGCTCAGGGCGGTGATGGAGTCACCATCTCTAGAGGGATTTAAAAAATGGGAAGATGAGGTACTTAAGGATAGTGGCAGAGAGCTAGGGTTGGATTTGAGGATCTCGGAGGTCTTCTCCAACCTGGTGATTCTACGATTTCCCTGGATGACTCAAAGGCAAAACCACCCTTGAATTTTAATGCTGCTGGATGAGGCGGTTTGGTCTTTTTCAGTACAGAATCTTTTGGTAGGAAAAGACCTTCAAGATCATCGTGTCCGTCTGTCCATGGTCAAATGGCGCATCCTGCACTTGGGGCACAACAACCCTGAGCAGAGCTCCAGACTGGGAGAAGTCTGTCTAGAAAGCTGCCAGGAGGAGAGGGACCTGGGGGGGTTGGTCGACAGCCACTGACCATGAGGCAGCAGTGTGCCCAGGGGGCCAAGAAGGCCAAGGGCATCCTGGCTTGGATCAGAAATGGTGTGACCAGCAGGGCCAGGGAGGTGATTCTCCCTCTGGACTCAGCACTGGGGAGGCTGCTCCTTGAATCCTGTGTTCAGTTGTGGGCCCCTCAGCACAAGAAGGATGTTGAGGCTCTGGAGAGAGTCCAGAGAAGAGCAACAAAGCTGGGGAAGGGACTGGAGAACAGGTCCTATGAGGAGCAGCTGAGAGAGCTGGAGGGGTTTAGCCTAGAGAAGAGGAGACTGAGAGGAGACCTCATTGCTCTCTACAACTCCCTGAAAGGAGGTTGTGGAGAGGAGGAAGCTGAGCTCTTCCCCGAGGGACAGGACAAGAGGGAATGGCCTCAAGCTCCACCAGGGGAGATTTAGGCTGGAGATTAGGAGGAAGTTTTTCATGGAAAGGGTCACTGGGCATTGGAATAGGCTGCCCAGGGAGGTGGTTGATTCCCCTTCCCTGGAGGGGTTTAAGGGACAGGTGGATGAGGTCTTGAGGGACATGGTTTAGTGTTTGATAGGAATGGTTGGACTCGATGATCCGACGGGTCCCTTCCAACCATGTTGTTCTATGATTCTATGATTCTACAATCTCTCTCTGCTACTAAACCACATCCCTCAGCACTTCATGTGCTCAGCTTTTAAACCCCTCCAGGGTCTGAGAACCTTCCAGTGACCCTGTTTCTGATTGGGGCAGATCACACCTCACACGTTCAGCGCTCGACAGCGACAGATAGATTTTTAACGCAAGTATCTGAGGTGCTGAGGGACATGGGTTAGTGTTTGGTGGGAATGGTTGGACTCCATGAGCCGGTGAGTCTCTTCCAACCTGATTCTATCTCTCACCCGAGGAGTTGATCAGCCCCAAGAGCCTGGTTACCTTGGCAATGTAAACTCTTCCAGCTTTGGAAAATCCTGGGCTCAGCTCCTCGACCTACGAAGAAAAGAGAGAGGTTTAAGAGACAGGATTGGCAGCAAACCCTGGGCAACAGGCAGGAAAAAAGCAGACGGGAGGACGAGCAAAGGGCACGATGCTCACGTCAGCCTTAATGACTTATCTCTAAAAATGCAATTAAACAGAAATATCTTTAGGTTAAACACACAGCTGAGTGTAAGAGGACATGGGTTAGTGTTTGATGGGAATGGTCGGACTCGATGATCGGACGGGTCTCTTCCAACCTGGTTGTTCTATGATTCTAAGAGCCTCTCACAGTGATGTTCTCACTGTCACAAAGTGCCTGTGACTCAATGAGCAACATCCACACTCTCACCTAATAAAGGAGTTGCAGAAAAAGGGCGAAAGAGACATTGATATCGAGAACTCGGAAGCCAAAGAAACTCAGGTCCAGGCCTTGACCCCCTCACTGCCCTATTTTTAACTCATTCAGTTGCATCCACTCGGGTTTCTCCGGAATATCTCAGTGCCAAACCTCAGGAATCTTCCTCTGGTTGTTTCACAGAATCATAGAATCACCAGGTTGGAAGAGACCCATCGGATCATCGAGTCCAACCATTCCTATCAAACACTAAACCACGTTCCTCAGGACCTCGTCTACCTGTGCCTTAAACACCTCCAGGGAAGGGGAATCAACCACCTCCCTGGGCAGCCTATTCCAATGCCCAATGACCCTCTGTGTGAAAAACTTCCTCCTAATCTCCAGCCTAAATCTCCCCTGGTGGAGCTTGAGGCCATTCCCTCTCGTCCTGTCCCCTGTCCCTTGGCAGAAGAGCCCAGCTCCCTCCTCTCCACAACCTCCTTTCAGGGAGTTATAGAGAGTAATGAGGTCTCCTCTCAGCCTCCTCTTCTCCAGGATAAACCCCCCCAGCTCTCTCAGACGCTCCTCATAGGGCCTGTTCTCCAGCCCCTTCACCAGCCTCGTGGCTCTTCTGTGGACACGCTCCAGAGCCTCAACATCCTTCTTGTGCTGAGGGGCCCACAACTGAACACAGGATTCAAGGAACGGCCTCACCAGTGCTGAGTCCAGAGGGAGAATCACCTCCCTGGCCCTGCTGGTCACACCATTTCTGATCCAAGCCAGGATGCCCTTGGCCCTTCTTGGCCCCCTGGGCACACTGCTGCCTCATGGTCAGTCGCTGTCGACCAACCCCCCCAGGTCCCTCTCCTCCTGGCAGCTTTCTAGACAGACTTCTCCCAGTCTGGAGCTCTGCAGCTGCGGCCGAGGGCTGAAAGAGGCTCTGCTAAGAGTACAAGGGGATAAAGAGCTTCCAGAGGAAGCCTTAAAGCAGTTGTCTCCAAAGATTTGAGTTGGAGAAGTTTGACCTCATCAGGCATTTCTGAGAGAAATTAAAAGGGCAGAACATCTGAGTATCTGCAGCAAGTGGGTCCAGGGATGAGCTCGGATGGATCTCGCAGACCCTCAGGGCACAAACGACATGGATTTAGCACTGAGCAATGAACCACTCCAGCCTTTAAAAGGAAAATCAAGTCCCTTAAACGCTCTCTGATCACTTTGGATCTAGCCTTGAGGTCTTTAAAACCATGTTTTGGGTGTCTGTGCTGTAACAAAGTCTCCAAAGCCTTTGCTTTCAGCAGCTCCTCTGCCCCAGGTCCCACTCCAAGGGCAAATATCAGGGAGAGATGAGGTGAAGCAGAGCTCCCTGTGCCCTCACTTATCCCATTTCATTACCCGTAAGAAGTTCTGCAGCGCATCCTGCACGGTGGCCGTGGGGGGAGCTTCAAACAAAGCAGAGGCCGTCTTTTTCTCGAGCCATCCCAGATGGGAAACCTGCAGAGACAGAGATCATAGAATCATAGAATCACCAGGTTGGAAGAGACCCATCGGATCATGGAGTCCAACCATTCCCATCAATCACTAACCCATGTCCCTCAGCACCTTGGTCACCCATCCCTTAAACCCCTTCAGAGAAGGGGACTCAACCCCCTCCCTGGGTAGATTCCACCAGTGCCCAGTGACCTTTTCCTTGAAGAATTTCTCTCTGATGTCTAGTTAGAGCTCAAGTGGAGCCTGAGGCCATTCCCTCTCGGCCTGTCCCTTGGCAGAAGAGCCCAGCTCCCTCCTCTCCACAACCTCCTCTCTTCTCAGGGAGTTGCAGAGAGCGACGAGCTCTCCCCTCAGCCTCCTCTTCTCCAGCCTCAACCCCCTCAGCTCTCTCAGCCGCTCCTCTTCTTCTCCAGACCCTTCCCCAGCTTCCTTGCTCTTCTCTGCACTCACTCCACAGCCTCAACATCCTTCTGGTGCTGAGGGGCCCAGGACTGACCCCAGGATTCCAGGAGCGCTCTCCCCAGGGCCCAGGCCAGAGGGATTCTCCTCATCTCATCCAAGCCAAGCTGCCCTTGGCCTTCTTGGCCACCTGGGCCCCTGCTGCCTCCTCTTCACCCAACCCCCCCAGCTCCTTCTCCTCCAGCCACTTTCCAGCCAGACTTCTCCTAGGCTGGAGCTGCTCAGGGTTGTTGTGCCCCAAGGGCAGGATCCACCATTTGGCCTCCTTAACCCTCATCCCATTGGTCTCAGCCCATGGATCCAGCCTGGTCACATCCCTTTGGAGCCTCCCGACCCTCCAGCAGCTCCAGCTCCCACCCAGCTCAGTGTCACCTCCAAACTTGCTCAGGGAGCACTTGATGCCTTCATCCAGGTCATTGATGAAGACACTGAGCAGGGCTGGACCCAGCTCTGGGGACACCACTTTCTGACACAATATCCAAGTTCAGCAATTAAAGATCATCCCCACTACTTACAGCTCAGGGTTTGGATCCACTCACCTTTCATTCAAACAGGGAATGAAATTCCGAGGAGGATGGAAAGAGCAGTGAGCAGGGATGAAGTCGCTTACCTGGTAGCACCACCTGCCCAGGAGATAGTGAGACTTGGGGTCCTCTGGCTTCAGCTCAATCGCTTTGTCGATGTGTTCCTGTGGAAAATCAGCACCAGCACATGTCACATTTCAGTTAAAAGCAAATATAACATCCAGAAGAGTAAGAGAATGAAGGTGCAGAGGGGACAGGAAGGAGCTCATAAGCAGAAAATCAGTGATTAATAACTTTACAGCAGCAAAGATCTTCCAGATGCTCTGAAAATGGTTTCAGTGATTGGAGAACAGCAGCATTTTATCAGCCTCGGAGACAACGATTGCTGCACACAAAATAATGAAATATTTTTTCCTAATGTCCAGCCTGACCCTCCCCTGGTGGAGCTTGAGGCCATTCCCTCCCGTCCTGTCCCTGTCCCCAGGACAAGCCTGTTGCAGCAAAACTTATTAATTAATTCTCATATATGACAAACTATCCCGAGGCCTTTGCCATAGCCCGAGGCCTTTGCCATAGCCCGAGGCCTTTGCCATAGCCCGAGGCCTTTGCCATCGTAAGTCGCTTTATGGGCATAATTAATAAAGTGCCTGTTTAAGATGGAGATTTGACTCCCTTGAATTATTTTGCACTTTGAAATCGTAAATGTAACAAACCATCACGCGTCCACTTACGAGTGGAGCGCGACAGCCTTCGATACTTATACGAAGAGCCACACGTCCTTTCCACTCACCTTAAAAACATACCCGGTTTGGATGCGCTTCTGGATGCTCTCGTGCTCCGACAGTTGCCCAGAGAGAACTGCGTACCTGCGGGAGAGACACCTGCGTGGAACCAGGCCCTGGGCCCTCCAAACGCATGCGTATCCTTTTCAGGAGGAAGATATCTAAAAGCATTAAAGCGTCACAATCTACTGAGGAAAACTGAGCAGGGAAGAGACGTATGCAGCAAAAATCTAGTGTGCGAGAAGGGGTGAGGGTGAAGGATGTTGGTGAGTCAGCAGGAGCCGCTTAATTGTAGAATTATAGAATAACCAGGTTGGAAGAGACCCACCGGATCATCGAGTCCAACCGTTCCCATCAAACTCTAACCCATGTCCCTCAGCACCTCAGCCACCCACACCTTAAAACCCTCCAGGGAAGGGGAATCAACCCCCTCCCTGGGCAGCCTCTCCCACTGACCAATCACCATTTCCATGAAGAATTTCTTCCTAAGGTCCATCTTGAGCCTCCCCTGGTGGAGCTTGAGGCCATTCCCTCTCGGCCTGTCCCTTGGGAGAAGAGCCCAGCTCCCTCCTCTCCACAACCTCCTCTCTTCTCAGGGAGTTGCAGAGAGCAAGGAGCTCTCCCCTCAGCCTCCTCTTCTCCAGCCTCAACCCCCCCGGCTCTCTCAGACTCTCCTCTTCTTCTCCAGCCCCTTCCCCAGCTTCCTTGCTCTTCTCTGCACTCGCTCCACAGCCTCAACATCCTTCTGGTGCTGAGGGGCCCACAACTGACCCCAGGATTCCAGGAGCAGTCTCCCCAAGGCTGAATCCAGAGGGAAAAAGTTCCTTCATTTCCAAGAGAAGGAGGAAACGCTGATCCCTGCTGAGATTTCTTTTCTTTCTGCTCATACTTTTTAGTGCCTTCTCTGCCTTGGCTCCTCTTTGGTGTCCCAGCTCCTCAGGACCAGCCGACTTCCAAGAGTCAGTGACTCCAACACCAGCTTTATACCAAATCTAACGCCAAGGAGACCCAAGAGATCCACGGAACAAGCCACCTTCATCCTTGGGTTGATCCCAAAGTTGGTCTAGACACTCCCAGAAACTCTCCTCTCTCATTTCGTAGAGTCATAGAATCACCACGTTGGAAGAGACCCACTGGATCATCGAGTCCAACCGTTCCCATCAATCTCTAACCCATGACCCTCAGCAACGTCACAGAGGTTCATGGCACCGACGGCTGGGAAGCTTTCCTGCTGCGTAAAACAAGGGCAGAGGCCGCTACACCCCAAATTCTTCGCTCGGCTGTGTCGAAACACAGAGCAACGAGGAAGAGCTACCTCAGCATGAGCCAGGCCTACGCGAAGCTCTAGCTACAGCAGTTGTTTGCTTCGGAGAGAGTGTTGCATAGACCTACCTGCATCCTGCAGCCCCACACGGCCACTGGGCTTGGGGAATAAAATAATGTGGTGTCAGCGTTGGGCAAAGCCATTTAGTTGGGTGAAGTAAGACTGTCAATCATGGAATGGGTTGGGTTGGAAGGGACCTCACAGCCCATCCAGTCCTACCCCTCCCGCTGGATCAGGGGCTCCAAGCCCCATCCAACCTGTCCTTGAACCCCTCCAGGGATGGGGCAGCCACCCCTGCTCTGGGAAACCACTTCCAGGGCCTCCTCACCCTCACGGTGAGAAGAGCTGCGAGACGAAGCCTTTTACAGCACAGGAAGTTCTTTCACACCTGTAGTGTTATCAACTGTGCTCTGGGAGCTTTCTACCAACATCCTCGTACTCCTCAGTTCTCAGAGTTTTCTTTAACAAATAAAACGCAACCCATGGACTGTAAATTCCAGGTTCATAGAACAAGCAGGTTGGAAGAGACCCACCGGATCACTGAGTCCAACCATTCCCATCAATCTCTAACCCATGCCCCTCAGCACCTCGTCCACCCACACCTTAAGCCCCTCCAGGGAAGGGGACTCAACCCCCTCCCTGGGCAGCCTCTCCCACTGACCAATCACCCTTTCTGGGAAAATTTTTTTCTAAATGTCCATCCTGAGCTTCCCCTGGTGGAGCTTGAGGCCATTCCTTCTCATCCTGTCCCTTGGGAGAAGAGCCCAGCTCCCTCCTCTCCACAACCTCCTCTCTCTTCTCAGGGAGTTGCAGAGAGCAAGGAGCTCTCCCCTCAGCCTCCTCTTCTCCAGCCTCAACCCTCCCAGCACTCTCAGCCGCTCCTCTGCTTCTCCAGCCCCTTCCCTAGCTTCGTTGCTCTTCTCTGCACTCGCTCCACAGCCTCAACATCCTTCTGGTGCTGAGGGGCCCACAACTCACCCCAGGATTCCAGGAGTAGTCTCCCCAAGGCTGAATCCAGAGGGAAAAGTTCCTTCATTTCCAAGAGAAGGAGGAAACGCTGATCCCTGTGCTGAGATTTCTTTTCTTTCTGCTCATACTTTTCAGTGCTTTCCCTGCCTTGGCTCCTCTTTCATAGAATCATAGAACAACCAGGTTGGAAGAGACCCATCGGATCATCGAGTCCAACCATTCCTATCAAACACTAACCCATGTCCCTCAGGACCTCATCTACTCATCCCTTAAACACCTCCAGGGAAGGGGAATCAACCCCCTCCCTGGGCAGCCTGTTCCAATGCCCAATGACCCCTTCCGTGAAAAACTTCCTCCTAATCTCCAGCCTAAATCTCCCCTGGTGGAGCTTGAGGCCATTCCCTCTTGTCCTGTCCCCTGTCCCTTGGCAGAAGAGCCCAGCTCCCTCCTCTCCACAACCTCCTCTCAGGTAGTTGTAGAGAGTAATGAGGTCTCCTCTCAGCCTCCTCTTCTCCAGGATAAACCCCCCCAGCTCTCTCAGCCGCTCCTCATAGGGCCTGTTCTCCAGCCCCTTCACCAGCTTTGTTGCTCTTCTCTGGACTCGCTCCAGAGCCTCAACATCCTTCTTGTGGTGCCCCAGCTCCTTGGGACCAGCTGACTTCCATGAGCCAGCGACTCCAACACCAGCTTTGTACCAAATCTAATGCCAAGGAGACCCAAGAGATCCACGGAACAAGCCACCTTCATCCTTGGGCAGATCCCAGAGTTGGTCTAGACACTGTCCCAGAAACTCTCTGCCTCCTCTCTCACTTCATAGACTCACCAGGTTGGAAGAGACCCACCGGATCATCGAGTCCAACCATTCCCATGAAAAATTTCTCTCTCTTTCACTCATCAACTCCTCTGGCCTCACCTCAGAGACCTTCCTAATTGAATCAGCGCGAGCAAAGCGAAGATTTTACTTGCAGCCACAACCAAACCGTCTGTCAGGCCATCACGTCCACCCAAGATGTTAAAAATGGCTTTTTATGCTTAATTTCAACACAATGCACTCCGAGTAAGAGGAAATAAACTTTTTTTTTCTAGCGTTTAAACACAGCTCAGCCCACAATGACCTCCAAGAATCCCTAAAAGCAAAGGGTAAAGAGCTACCTACCACTGGTGGCACTCGGCACTTTGGTCCCATTTCCGTAAGGCGACTTCCAGCTCTTCCTTCCCTGCAAATCAGTGGAAAAAGGTAAGAAATCCAACCACGTTCTCGCTTAAAACCTCCTTCTCTGAGGCTCAGAAAGAGGACAGCATCAAAGCCAGAGTTAGTTTTACAACACATTGTGCTGGAAAATGGCTCATAAATGATTTCCCTCTCGCAGGGAAGCAGAACAAACCGACTGCTCGGAGATCACGCTAATTATTAGCCGAGCAGCTAATTATTTTGAGCTGTCGGTGTGGTCTTATCTCATTTGGAAGCACAGTTCTAACGAAAATGACTTCCACGCTGCAGCAAGAGGAGTTAACAAGAGGTTTTATTCCAATTTGTTTCCCAGATTTGGATCTAGAACCCACCCTTCTTCCCCTCTTTCTCCTCCAAGAACCTTCAGTTCCAAAAGTTGAAGGCCAAGCGTCCAGCAAAGGCTATAAAATAAACCTAAACCCTCAAGTTTCAACGGCTGCACTGATTTATAGAAACTGATAACTGCGTTAGAGGCAGCATTAATTAACGAGACTGAATTATGTGTATGATAAACAGTTACTCAGAGCAGCATCTCCTGCTGCACATCCCTAACTCTAACAACGACGGTTTCCTTCGTTTATTCTGACTCATCTGGCACCTTGAGACCAAAGCCCATTCGAGAGTGAAAAACGAGGGAATGAAACTGAACTGACTCCTCCAATAAAGAGCTACATTTAGAGCACTACAGGTATTCATAGAATTACAGAATCACAGAACAACCAGGTTGGAAGGGACCCATCAGATCATCGAGTCCAACCATTCCCATCAAACACTAAACCAAGTCCCTCAAGACCTCATCCACCTGTCCCTTAAACACCTCCAGGGAAGGGGAATCAACCACCTCCCTGGGCAGCCTGTTCCAATGACCAATGACACTTTCCTTGAAAAACTTCCTCCTAATCTCCAGCCTAAATCTCCCCTGGTGGAGTTTGAGGCCATTCCCTCTCGTCCTGTCCCCTGTCCCTTGGGAGAAGAGCCCAGCTCCCTCCTCTCCACAACCTCCTTTCAGGGAGTTGGAGAGAGTAATGAGGTCTCCTCTCAGCCTCCTCTTCTCCAGGATAAACAACCCCAGCTCTCTCAGCCGCTCCTCATAGGGCCTGTTCTCCAGCCCCTTCACCAGCCTCGTTGCTCTTCTCTGGACTTGCTCCAGAGCCTCAACATCCTTCTTGTGCTGAGGGGCCCACAACTGGACACAGGATTCAAGGAGCGGCCTCATCAGTGCTGAGTCCAGAGGGAGAATCACCTCCCTGGCCCTGCTGGTCACACCATTTCTGATCCAAGCCAGGATGCCCTTGGCCTTCTTGGCCCCCTGGGCACACTGCTGCCTCATGGTCAGTCGCTGTCGACCAACCCCCCCAGGTCCCTCTCCTCCTGGCAGCTTTCTAGACAGACTTCTCCCAGTCTGGAGCTCTGCTCAGGGTTGTTGTGCCCCAAGTGCAGGATGCGCCATTTGGCCGTGTTAAACCTCATCCCATTGGTCTCAGCCCACGGATCCAGCCTGTTTAGGTCCCTTTGCAGAGCCTCCCGACCCTCCAGCAGATATTGGTACCGAAAGCGCTTGCATTCAAAGTTAAGACATGATGTGCAAGTGTAATCAAGAAGTGGTCGTGCATAAAGCAGCTGAGGTTAACAGAGGGCAGAGCCATGTGGGTATAACATGTGCCATATTATTTTCAATCTCATTTTCCTTGCTGGTGAGATGCGAGAATGAAACAGCACCGAAAAGCTTGCAGAAAAATCTTTTGGGGGAGGTAGAGAGGGAAGTTACGGGACATTTTTGACTGTAAGAATAAGGACAAGGTGTGGTTCTGTGATCTTTTATATACGGTCCCCAAATGGGTTTTGAATATTTTTTTTTTCACGTTCCTTGTATCATAGAATGGTCTGGGTTGGAAGGGACCTTTGCCATGGGCAGGGACACTTTCCACTGGATCAGCTTCCTCAAAGTCCCATCCAACCTGCCCTTGAAAACCTTCAGGTATTGGGCATCTGTGACTTCACTGGACAACCTGTTCCAGTGCCTCATCATCCTCACAGTAAAAGGTTTTGTCCTGATATCTAATCTAAATCTCCCCCTTTTCAGCTTAAAACCATTACATCTTGTCCTATCCCTCCAGGATGGTTGGACTCGATGAGCCGATGGGTCTCTTCCAACCTGGTGTTTCTATGATTCTATTATAATAAAATATATTTTTATATAGATCTGCACATTATCAACCTAACAAATTAAATGTTACAGCAAAACCTGCTTATCTGCTCTGCTCCAGAGCAGGGGTGGCTGCCCCATCCCTGGAGGGGCTCAAGGGCAGGTTGGATGGAGCTCGGAGCCCCTGATCCAGCAGGAGGTGTGGGACTGGATGGACTTTCGAGGTCCCTTCTGAGCCAAACGGTTCTGAGATTCTGCACCACCAGGATCTGGATGATTTGAGCAACAGTTTCACCCTCCCCGAGCCCTTGCTCTGCTTCCATGAGCTTTCAGAAAGCAAAAATTTAAACCAGACCTCCCATTGGGCTAAAAGCCCAAGCGCAAGGGCAGGGTTTGTAGCTCGGAGGTGTAAGGGCAGCTCTGAACACTTCCCCTCCCTTCGGCCCACACCCTCCTCACCGTCGGCCGCGTACGATCTCTTCTCCTCGGCGTCGTCGGTGATTTCACACATGTCGCTGTGTGCTCGGGCCAAGCGCCACACGAAGTCTTTCTGGCTGGTGTACTGCGCGGGGAACACAAACGGGAGACGGTGAGAATCAGAGAATCACCAGGTTGGAAGAGACCCATCGGATCATCGAGTCCTGCTCTGCCAGCAACAAAGAGCAGGAGGAAGAAAAATCAAGCAGAGGTGGACACCAGAAGCCACAGAGATGTAGTTTAAAACCTTAAAAGGCCCCAATTCTGTAAGGACTGGAGAAGAAACGCCAAGGAGGAACCCGGATGGTCAAATTTAGAGTTCAGCTCACGGTGCTGCACTGCTCCGTGTCCCATTATTGTCACCTGCTGGTGTTCCCCAGGCCAAAGGGTCCCCCAGGCCAAAGGGTCCCCCAGGCCAAAGGGTCCCCCAGGCCAAAGGGTCCCCCAGGCCAAAGGGTCCCCCAGGCCAAAGGGTCCCACAAGATGATTCCACAGCTCCTTCTCCTCCAGGCACCTTCCAGCCAGAAAACTGACCCCAGGATTCGAGGAGCGCTCTCCTCAGGGCCGAGGCCAGAGGGAGAAGAACCTCCCTAGCCCTTCTTGAACCCTTCTGGCCTTCAGGTGGCTTCTGAGCTGCCCGAGCAGAAGGAGCTGCTGGCAGCCGTCCTAGGGCCCGACCCCTGTTAACATCTGCACTTTGCTCCTTCCCAGCTCTTTAGCTGCAAACACAAAAAAACAGAAAAAGGGAACCTTTACCGCCAGCTTGTTGTTGAGCAGCAGCTGGAAGCCCTCTCTCTTCTCCTGCTCGTCCCCAGCGTGCAAGCGGTCAGCCTGCCGCAGCAGCTGGCCCAGCCCTTCCTCCAGCGAGGAGTCGAGGAGTAGATGCGTTTCGTCCTCGTTGAGGAGATCCAGGGAATCTCGCCGCGCCGTCCTCACCGTCTCGCAGCTCACTTCGTCTTCCCCTTCCTCGCTCCCTCTCTTGGACTCCCGGTCGTAGTCGGACTCGGCATTGGCCGTCGTGTACCTTCCAGAAAACAAATCCCCAACACGAAAGTTAGTTTGAGGAGACGTTGCGAAGCCTCCGAGTTTGATGCTGGAGGGAAACCAGCTCTTCCCACCAGAGGAACAGGAACCTCAGTTGATCCTGGAGAACACAGCACGATCCCAGTGTCCCACCTAACACCCCTGGGGCTGTTTCATGGAATCACAGAACAACCAGGTTGGAAGAGACCCACCGGATCATCGAGTCCAACCATTCCCATCAATCACAGAATCACAGAACAACCAGGTTGGAAGAGACCCATCGGATCACTGAGTCCAACCATTCCCGTCAATCACTAACCCATGTCCCTCAGCACCTCAGTTTCTCACATAATAACCACAATCTCAAAGAGACTGAGAAAAAAGGGTCCCAAAGCTCCATAGAATCCAGTCACCAGCGTCCGTGTCTCACTGGCACATCATAACAGCTTCTCTTGGGCCTTGGGTCCGTAAGAGGATGGAGCAACTTGGGCTGGAGAAGAAGAGGAGCGGCTAAGAGAGCTGGGGTGGTTGAGGCTGGAGAAGAGGAGGCTGAGGGGAGAGCTCCTTGCTCTCTGCAACTCCCTGAGAAGAGAGGAGGTTGTGGAGAGGAGGGAGCTGGGCTCTTCTCCCAAGGGACAGGCCGAGAGGGAATGGCCTCAAGCTCCACCAGGGGAGGCTCAGGATGGACATAAGGAAAAAGTTTTTCATGGAAAGGGTGATTGGTCAGAGTCTGCCAGGGAGGAGGTTGAGTCCCCTTCCCTGGAGGGTTTAAGGTGTGGGTGGTCGAGGTGCTGAGGGACATGGGTTAGTGATTGATGGGAATGGTTGGACTCAACGATCCGGTGGGTCTCTTCCAACCTGGTGATTCTATGATTCTCCTGGGCTGAGCTCCACAAGCTCTGCTGGAGCCACCATGTGCTGCAGTCCACGATCTCTCCGTCCCCACTGAGCCTCTCCGAGGGCTCCGATCCAGCCGCTCCACGAGTGCTGCCGCCTTTGTCTGGAGCCGCAGACACAGCCCCACAGTCCGTATCGAAGAAAGCCGTCACAGCAACGTGGCCGCAGGCAGATAACGAGACGCGTGTGGCTATCGGAGCCGCCCTTTCCTGAGCACCATCAGCAACGGGCAGGCACGAACAGCCTCCCGCAGCCTCTGCCCCCTCCCCGTCCATCCCAAACCACTCTGCTCCACACCAAAAGGCTTCAAGACAGGGAAACAAGAGTCGTTCTTATCTCTGCCAAGCCAGGCAGGCCAGCACCACAAGAACATACAGCAAAAGTTACACAGGCAGCATGAAATTAGCGGATAACGAAGCAACACGGAGCAAGGGACGGCTCCACTTCAGATTAGAGGCTTCATTTCTTGATAACTCCTTGAATATTAATTATATTATTCGTTCTCTAACGCTGGTTCTTCCACACAACCTGCTCAAATCCTCCAGTTTCACAGAATTGGTTGGTTGGCCTTTGAGATCAAGCCCAACTGTCCCTGTCTGCTACTGAACAAGGTCCAGTGCCCAATGACCCTTTCTGTGAAAAACTTCCTCCTAATCTCCAGCCTAAATCTCCCCTGGTGGAGCTTGAGGCCATTCCCTCTCATCCTGTCCCTTGGGAGAAGAGCCCAGCTCCCTCCTCTCCACAACCTCCTTTCAGGGAGTTGGAGAGAGCAATGAGGTCTCCTCTCAACCTCCTCTTCTCCAGGATAAACACCCCCAGCTCTCTCAGCCGCTCCTCATAAGGCCTGTTCTCCAGCCCCTTCACCAGCCTCGTTGCTCTTCTCTGGACTCTCTCCAGAGCCTCAACATCCTTCTTGTGCTGAGGGGCCCACAACTCAACACAGGATTCAAGGAGCGGCCTCCCCAGTGCTGAGTCCAGAGGGAGAAGAACCTCCCTGACCCTGCTGGTCACACCCTTTCTGATCCAAGCCAGGATGCCCTTGGCCTTCTTGGACCCCTGGGCACACTGCTGCCTCATGGTCAGTCGCTGTCGACCAACCCCCCCAGGTCCCTCTCCTCCTGGCAGCTTTCTAGACAGACTTCTCCCAGTCTGGAGCTCTGCTCAGGGTTGTTGTGCCCCAAGTGCAGGATGCGCCATTTGGCCGTGTTAAACCTCATCCCACTGGACTCAGTCCATGGATCCAGCCTATTCAGATCCTTTTGGAGTCTCCTGACCCTCCAGCAGCTCCAGCTCCCACCCAGCTTAGTGTCATCTGCAAACTTGCTCAGGGAGCACTCGATGCCTTCATCCAGGTCATTGATGAAGACATGATGGAAAGTTCTTAAATGTTTCAGCAAGCTGAGGCTCCGGCTCACACGCATCCCAAACGGAACCGAAACCAGACCCTCCGGAAGAACAAAGCAGGTGGGAAGAGGTAGCAAAGCAACTCAAGACCAACTCCAAGCCAAGCAACAAAGAGAAATCAAGCAGCCCAAGAGCTCTGGACTCCTCCAAGCTGCTGCTGATCGCTGTGAATCGTCTGTGAAATCAGAGAATCACAGAATAACCAGGTTGGAAGAGACCCACCGGATCATCAAGTCCAACCATTCCTATCAAAATCCTCTTTTCCTTTACAGCAGAAACTGCTCAAAGCTGAGTTGACAGAAGCTGCTTCTGCCCCCGAGCTCTGCTCACCCTCCTTCGCTCTCCCCGTCGTCCGTATTGGCTGCTCCCGAGCTGGCCGTGAAATAAATTGAGCTGGAGCCTGTGGAATCGCTTCTTTCCCTGGGAAAGGGGAAGCGCCTCCGGCGAGTCGCTCTCTGCGTTTCCTCCAAGTGGGACCTTTGAGGCAAAAAAAAAAAAAAAAAAGAATAAACATTCGATAGTGAAATGTCCGTTGTTTCAATCCGTTCCTCCTCTCTAGAGCATCTTATCCAGTTCATAGAATGATAGAATCAGCAGGTTGGAAGAGACCCATCGGATCATGGAGTCCAATCATTCCCATCAATCACTAACCCATGTCCCTCAGCACCTCGTCCACCCACACCTTAAATCCCTCTGAAGAATTCACAGGGTGACTTTACTCTTGCTCACATGAACATCCCACCCGACACGGTGACCACTGTATCCTGCAGTTAAAGCCACTCGGACTCAGCCACTGATCCATCCCAGAAGGATGTTGAGGCTGTGGAGCGAGTGCAGAGAAGAGCAAGGAAGCTGGGGAAGGGGTTGGAGAAGAAGAGGAGCGTCTGAGAGAGCTGGGGGTGGTTGAGGCTGGAGAAGAGGAGGCTGAGGGGAGAGCTCGTTGCTCTCTGCAACTCCCTGAGAAGAGAGGAGGTTGTGGAGAGGAGGGAGCTGGGCTCTTCTGCCAAGGGACAGGACGAGAGGGAACGGCCTCAGGCTCCACCGGGGGAGGCTCAGGCTGAAGATTAGGAAAAAATTCTTCAGTGAAAGGGTAATTGGTCAGTGTCAGAGGCTGCCCAGGGAGGGGGTTGAGTCCCGTTCCCTGGAGAGGTTTAAGGTGTGGGTGGCCGAGGTGCTGAGGGACATGGGTTAGTGCTTGATGGGAATGGTTGGACTCGATGATCCGGTGGGTCTCTTCCAACCTGCTTGTTCTATGACTCTATAAACCAGATCCCTGAGCACCACTTAGAATCACAGAACAACCAGGTTGGAAGAGACCCATCGGATCATTGAGTCCAACCATTCCCATCAAGCACTAAACCATGTCCCTTCTCCCTGGCTGTTAACCCCCAACAAGGGCTGGGGACTCAACCACCTCCACATCCATCCCTCTAGTTAATTTTCTCAACGAACAGAGACAAAGGAATCCTGAAACACTTTCGAGGATACAGCATCATCTCTGCATCAAAAGCTGCCAGTGCTGTTCAACGTCTACATCGACGATGGAGACATCGAGGGCATCCTGAGCAAGTTTGGAGATCACAGAATCACAGAATGGTTGGAGTTGGAAGGGACCTTAAGGATCATCTAATTCCAACCCTCCTGTGACAGGCAGGGACACCTCCCACGGGATCAGGGGCCACATCCAACCTGCCCTTGAACCCCTCCAGGGATGGGGCAGAGATGACACCAAGCTGAGCGGTGCAGTTCTCACCCCAGAAGGACGGGATGTCAGCCACAGGTCCCTTCCAACCCAAACCATTCCAGGATATTTTAAAAGACACAATTTTTGACGTGAATCCCACTGGGGGTCAAGTGGGAACCAGAAATACACATTTTTTTCCATGTCTGGATTAGGAATTTTAATAGAATCGTAGAACAACCAGGTTGGAAGAGACCCATCGGCTCACCGAGTCCAACCACTCCTATCAATTTAACCCAACAGTGGCTGTTTCAGCATCTGTGGAGCGGAAAAAGGCAGGAATGGATGGACCCGGTACCTGACTTCGCTGACAATCTCCGCCGCCAAGCGCTGCAGGCTGCCCCGCAGCTCCTCCACCTCTCCCCGCAGCTCCGAGATGTTCCTCAGCACGAAGTCCAGGCGCTCCAGCAGCTCCTCGGGCTGCAGGAGAGGCACGGACGCAGCCCCAGCGCCCACCTCCGCGGCAACTGGCACTTGGGGCACACCTGCAGGAGCACCAGAGGAGAAAAAGGTCAGAGGGGGAAAGGATTTTCCATGAGAAATCTCTGTCTGGCTTTGTTTTCAGAAGATGGAGGACATGAGGCTTCATCTCAAGGGTTGTTGCGTGTCCTGGCCCCTCTCTCTCCCAGACCCTCTTCTCCATCCCTGATCCCCATTCCCTCCCCTCTCCCCCAGACTCTTAATTCCATCCCCTCTCTCCATCCCCTCACCCCCAGACTCCCCTATTCCCTCCCCTCTCCCCCAGACTCTTCCCCAGACTCCCCTATTCCATCCCCTCTCCCCCATTCCCTCCCCTCTCTCCATCCCCTCACCCCTAGACTCCCCTATTCCCTCCCCTCTCCCTCATCTCCCCCTCCTCTCTCCCTGCTCCATCCTCTCTTCTCCTTCCCTGCTCCTCATCCCACCCCCTCTCCCCCAGACTCCCCCATCCCGTCCCCCAGACTCCCCCATTCCCATCCCCTCTCCCCAGACCCCCCATTCCCATCCCCTCTCTCCATCCCCTCTCCCCCAGACTCTTTATTCCACCCTCTCTCCTCTCTTCCCCAGACTCTCTATTCCCTCCCCTCTGCCCAGACTCCCCTATTCTCTCCCCTCTCACCCAGACTCCCCATCCCCTCTCTCCATTCCCTCACCCCCAGACTCCCCCATCCCATCCCCTCTCCCACAGACTCTTCCCCAGACTCCCCTATTTCCTCCCATCTCCCCCACACTCCCCCATTCCCTCCCCTCTCTCCATCCCCTCACCCCCAGACTCCCCTATTCCATCCCCTCTCCCTCATCTCTCCCTCATCTTCCTGCTCCATCCTCTCTTCTCCTTCCCTGCTCCTCATTCAATCCCCTCTTCCTGCTCCATCCTCTCTTCTCCTTCCCTGCTCCTCATTCAATCCTCTCTCCCTGCTTCATCCTCTCTTCTCCTTCCCTGCTCCCTATGCCATCCCCTCTCCCCCATATTCTCCCTCGGACTCCCCATCCCATCCCCTCTCTCCATCCCCTCACCCCCAGACTCCCCTATTCCTCTCCTTCCCTGCTCCTCATCCCATCCCCTCTCCCGCATCCCATCCCCTCTCCCCCAGACTCCCCACCCCCTCCCCTCTCTCCACCCCCTCAACCCCAGACTCTCCTATTCCATCCCCTCTCCCTCATCTGTCCCTCATCTCCCTGCTCCTCACCCCATCTCCTCTCCTCCATCCCATCCCTTCTCCCCTATCCCATTCCCTCTCCCCCATCCTCCTCCATCCTATTCCCTCTCCCCATCCCATCCCCTCTCCCCATCCCATCCCCTCTCCCCCATCCCATCCCCTCTCCCCCATTCCATCCCCTCTCCCCCATCCCATCCCCTCTCCCCCATCCCATCCCCTCTCCCCCATCCCATCCCCTCTCCCCCAGACTCCCCATCCCCTCCCCTCTCCACCCCCTCAACCCCAGACTCTCCTATTCCATCCCCTCTCCCTCATCTGTCCCTCATCTCCCTGCTCCTCATCCCATCCCCTCTCCCCCATCCCATCCCTTCTCCCCTATCCCATTCCCTCTCCCCCATCCTCCTCCATCCTATTCCCTCTCCCCATCCCATCCCCTCTCCCCCATCCCATCCCCTCTCCCCCATCCTCCTCCATCCTATTCCCTCTCCCCATCCCATTCCCTCTCCCCCATCCCATTCCCTCTCCCCATCCCATCCCCTCTCCCCATCCCATCCCCTCTCCCCCATCCCATCCCCTCTCCCCCATCCCATCCCCTCTCCCCCATCCCATCCCCTCTCCCCCATCCCATCCCCTCTCCCCCATCCCATCCCCTCTCCCCCAGACTCCCCATCCCCTCCCCTCTCCACCCCCTCAACCCCAGACTCTCCTATTCCATCCCCTCTCCCTCATCTGTCCCTCATCTCCCTGCTCCTCATCCCATCCCTTCTCCCCTATCCCATTCCCTCTCCCCCAGACTCCCCCATTCCCTCCCCTCTCCCTGCTCCTCCCCTCACCCTCTCCCCTCACCCTCTCCCCACCCACCTCCCTCCCTTCTCCAACACCTCCCTCCCCTTCTCCCCCATCCCTACCGCTCCCCCCGGGCCGGGGCCGGGGCCGGGGCCGGTCTCTCCTCCTGCGGGCCCAGAGCAGCCCGAGCCCCAGGGCGGCCCCCGCCGCCCCCAGCGCCAGCGCCAGCACGGACCGAGGCGCCCAGGAGCCGCCATGGCCGGGGCCGCGGGGCACCACGGGAAGGGGTCAGGGGGGCGGTGGCGGCTGGGGAAGAGCAAGGGAGGGGGCGGGGCTAATCAGCGAGTGGGCGGAGTCATGAGGAGGCGGGGGCGTGAGGGAGCGAGGATAGAGGGGGCGGGGCCAAATGAGAGTGGGCGGGGCCACGAAATGGC
>JAUMJK010001703.1:0-70325 GCA_033558105.1 Coccyzus lansbergi | reverse complement strand
GAGTAACTCCCACGTGTGGCGTGCCCCGCAGCATCACGGGAGTTGTAGTTCCAAGGAGCCCTGGCAGTGGGGCACAGGGCAGACACTCTTTCGGGGTGGGGCGAGGAGGGGACACCCCCATCCTGGCCACACTGGGGCAGGGACACTGGGGACAACGGGATGAAGATACAGGAGACAGTGGGATGGGGGCGTTGGGGGCACTGGGCGGGCACTGGTCATGAGGAGGCACTGGAGGAGTGATGCTGGGCACACTGGGATGAAGATACGGGACACACTGGAGAGGCGACACTGGGATGGGGGCACTGGGCACACTGGGAGGCACTGGGCGCACTTGGGGGCTGGCTGGGCACACTGAGGGGGTCACTAGGTGCACCAGTATGGGGCATACTGGGCTGGGGGTATGGATTCCACTGGGCAGGTACTGGGATGGGAGCACTTGGTGCACTAGGGTGGGCACTGGACACACTGGGAGGGTTACTGGACTAACTGGAGGGGGCACTGGGCGCACTGGAGGAGGCCGCTAGGCTCACAAGGAGGGCACTGGGAGCACTGGGATGGGGGTATGGAATCCACTGGGCAGGCACGGGACACACTGGAGGTGACACTGGGCCCACTGGTGGGGCACTGGGTGCACTGTGGGGGCTCTGGGCTCACTGGGGGACACTGGACACATTGTGGGTGGCACTGGGCCCACTGGTGGGGCACTGGGTGCACTGTGGGGGCACTGGGCACAGTGAGGGGGCACTGTAGGGGGATACTGGGCACACTGTGGGGGGCACCGGGCGTGCTGGGGTTGGCACTGGGTGCACTGTGGGGGCTCTGGGCTCACTGGAGGAAACCACTAGGTTCACAAGGTGGGCACTGGGACCACTGGGACGGGGGTATGGATTCCACTGGGCAGGCATGGGACACACTGTGGGTGGCACCGGGTCTACTGGTGGGGCACTGGACACACTGTGGGGGCTCTGGGCTCACTTGAGGGGCACTGGGTGCACTGGGGGGGACTCTGGACACACTGGGGGTGGCACCGGGCCCACTGGTGGGGCACTGGGCGCACTGGCTGGGGGGCACTGGGCTGACTGGGGGGGCACTGTGGGTGGACACTGGACACACTGGGGGTGGCACCAGGGCCACTGGTGGGGCACTGGGTGCACTGGGGGGGCTCTGGGCTCACTGGGGGGGCATTGGAAGGGGACACTGGACACACTGGGGGTGGCACCAGACCCACTGGTGGGGCACTGGGTGCACTGTGGGGGCTCTGGCTGACTGGTGGGGCACTGGGTGCACTGGGGGGGGACATTGGACACACTAGGAGTAGCACCGGCCCCACTGGTGGGGCACTGGGTGCACTGGGGGAGCTCTGGGCTCACTGGGGGGGGACACTGGACACACTGTGGGTGGCACCGGGTCCACTGGTGGGGCACTGGGTGCACTGTAGGGGCTCTGGGCTGACTGGGGGGGCACTGGAGGGGAACACTGGACACACTGGGGGTGGCACTGGGCCCACTGGTGGGGGCACTGGGTGCACTGTGGGGGCTCTGGGCTCACTAAGTGGGCACTGGGTGCACAGTGGCGCTCTGGGCTTACTAGGGGGGGCACTGTGGGTGGACACTGGACACACTGGGGGTGGTACTGGGCCCACTGGTGGGGCACTGGGTGCACTGGGAGGGCTCTGGGCTCACTGGGGGGGCACTGGAGTGGGACACTGGACACACTGGGGGTGGTACGGGGCCCACAGGTGGGGCACTGGGTGCACTGTGGGGGCTCTGGGCTCATTCGGGGGGCACTGGAGGGGGACACTGGGCACACTGGGGGTGACACTGGACCACTGGTGGGGCACTGGGTGCACTGGCTGGGGGGCACTGGGTGCACTGTGGGGGCTCTGGGCTCACTGGGGGGGCATTGGAGGGGGACACTGGACACACTGTGGGTGGCACCGGGCCACTGGTGGGGCACTGGGCGCACTGTGGGGGCTCTGGGCTGACTGGGGGGGCACTGGAGGGGAACACTGGACACACTGTGGGTGGCACTGGGCCCACTGGTGGGGCACTGGGCGCACTGGCTGGGGGGCACTGGGTGCACTGAGGGGGCTCTGGGCTCACTGGGGGGGCACTGGAGGGGGACACTGGACACACTGGGGGTGGCACCGGGCCCACTGGTGGGGCACTGGGCGCACTGTGGGGGCTCTGGGCTGACTGGTGGGGCACTGGGTGCACTGGGGGGGGACATTGGACACACTAGGAGTAGCACCGGCCCCACTGGTGGGGCACTGGGTGCACTGGGGGAGCTCTGGGCTCACTTTGGGGGGGACACTGGACACACTGTCGGTGGCACCGGGCCCACTGGTGGTGCACTGGGTGCACTATGGGGGATCTGGGCTGACTGGTGGGGCACTGGGTGCACTGGGGGGGGACATTGGACACACTAGGAGTAGCACCGGCCCCACTGGTGGGGCACTGGGTGCACTGGGGGAGCTCTGGGCTCACTTGGGGGGGGGACACTGGACACACTGTGGGTGGCACCGGGCCCACTGGTGGGGCACTGGGTGCACTGTGGGGGCTCTGGGCTGACTGGGGGGGGCACTGGAGGGGACACTAGACACACTGGGGGTGGCACTGGGCCCACTGGTGGGGCACTGGGTGCACTGGGGGAGCTCTGGGCGCACTGTGGGAGCTCTGGGCTCACTGGGGGGGCACTGGAGTGGGACACTGGACACACTGCGGGTGGCACTGGTGCCACCGGTGGGGCACTGGGTGCACTGGGAGGGCTCTGGGCTGACTCGGGGGGCACTGGAGGGGGACACTGGACACACTGGGGGTGGCACCGGGCCCACTGGTGGGGCACTGGGTGCACTGGGGGGGCTCTGGGTGCACTGTGGGGGCTCTGGGCTCACTAAGTGGGCACTGGGTGCACAGTGGCGCTCTGGGCTTACTAGGGGGGGCACTGTGGGTGGACACTGGACACACTGGGGGTGGTACTGGGCCCACTGGTGGGGCACTGGGTGCACTGGGAGGGCTCTGGGCTCACTGGGGGGGCACTGGAGTGGGACACTGGACACACTGGGGGTGGTACGGGGCCCACAGGTGGGGCACTGGGTGCACTGTGGGGTCTCTGGGCTGACTGGTGGGGCACTGGGTACACTGTGGGTGGCACCGGGCCCACTGGTGGGGCACTGGGTGCAATGGGGGAGCTCTGGGCTCACTTGGGGGGGGGACACTGGACACACTGTGGGTGGCACTGGGCCCACTGGTGGGGCACTGGGTGCACTGGCGGGGCTCTGGGCTCACTGGGGGGGCACTGGAGTGGGACACTGGACACACTGGGGGGGTGGTACGGGGCCCACAGGTGGGGCACTGGGTACACTGTGGGTGGCACCGGGCCCACTGGTGGGGCATTGGGTGCACTGTGGGGGGCTCTGGGCTCATTCGGGGGGCACTGGAGGGGGACACTGGGCACACTGGGGGTGACACTGGGCCCACTGGTGGGGCACTGGGCGCACTGGCTGGGGGGCACTGGGTGCACTGAGGGGGCTCTGGGCTCACTGGGGGGGCACTGAAGGGGGACACTGGACACACTGGGGGTGGCACCGGGCCCACTGGTGGGGCACTGGGTGCACTGTGGAGGCACTGGGCTCACTGGGGGGGCATTGGAGGGGGACACTGGACACACTGGGGGTGGCACCGGGCCCACTGGTGGGGCACTGGGCGCAACTGTGGGGGCTCTGGGCTGACTGGGGGGGGCACTGGAGGGGGACACTGGACACACTGGGGGTGGCACCGGGCCCACTGGTGGGGCACTGGGCGCACTGTGGGGGCTCTGGGCTCACTGGGGGGGCACTGGAGTGGGACACTGGACACACTGGGGGTGGTACGGGGCCCACAGGTGGGGCACTGGGTGCACTGTGGGGGGCTCTGGGCTCATTCGGGGGGCACTGGAGGGGGACACTGGGCACACTGGGGGTGACACTGGACCCACTGGTGGGGCACTGGGCGCACTGTGGGGGCTCTGGGCTCATTCGGGGGGCACTGGAGGGGGACACTGGGCACACTGGGGGTGACACTGGGCCCACTGGTGGGGCACTGGGTGCACTGGGGGAGCTCTGGGCGCACTGTGGGAGCTCTGGGCTTACTAGGGGGGGCACTGTGGGTGGACACTGGACACACTGGGGGTGGTACTGGGCCCACTGGTGGGGCACTGGGTGCACTGGCGGGGCTCTGGGCTCACTGTGGTGGCACTGTGGGGGACACACTGTGGACAGTGTGTCCACAGTGTGAGACCAGCGTCCCCCACAGTGTGTCCAGTGCCCCACAGGGGCACTGGACACACTGTGGGGGACGCTGGTCTCACGGGGGGAGGCACTAGCCACTCGGGGGTGCCTGTTCCCGCCTCCCGCTCCCAGCGGTCTCCGCGCGGCGCTGGGGCCTGGCCGGGGCCTGGCTGGGGCCGCCCGGGCCTGCGCCGCCCGGGATGGCGGCAGGAGCTCGGCAGCACCGGCCGCAGCCCGGGGACACCCTGCCGGGGCTGGCGCTGCGATACGGGGTCACGGTCAGCACGGGGTGGCCCCGGCTTGTCCCCTCCCCGTCCCCTTCCCTGTCTCCATCCCCGTCATTATCCCCATCGCAATCCTCGACCCCATCCCGGTCCCTGTCCGCGTCCCCATCCCTGCCCTCAGCCCTGTTCCCTCCTCGTCCTTGTCCCCTTTCCCATCTCCAGCCCCGTCCCCATACCCGTCCTCGACTGCATCCCCATCCTCATCCCCTTTCCCATCCCTGTCCCCAAACTCATCCCCATCCCCATCTCTGTCCCCAAACTCATCCCCATCCCCATCTCTGTCCCCATTCCCATCCTTATCCATGTCCCCATCCTCATCCCCATCCCTGTCTTCATCCCCATCCCCATCCCTGTCTTCATACCCATCCCCATCCCTGTCCCCATCGTTATCTGTGTCCCCATCCTCACCCCCATTCCCATCCCTGTCCCCATCCTCGTCCCCATCCCCATCTCTGTCCCCATTCCCATCCCTGTCCCCATCCTTATCCGTGTCCCCATCCTCATCCCCATTCCCATCCCTGTCCCCATCCTCATCCCCATCCCCATCTCTATCCCCATTCCCATCCCTGTCCCCATCCTTATCCGTGTCCCCGTCCTCATCCCCGTTCCCATCCCTGTCCCCATCCTCATCCCCATCCCCATCTCTATCCCCTTTCCCATCCCCGTCCCCATCATTACCCGTGTCCCCATCCTCACCCCCATTCCCATCCCTGTCCCCATCCTCATCCCCATCCCCGTCCCCATCTCTATCCCCATCCCCATTCCCATCCCTGTCTTCATACCCATCCCCATCCCTGTCCACATCCCAGTCCTCGTCCCCATGCCCATCCCTGTCCCTATCTTCATGCCCGTTCCTGTCCCTATCCTTACTTTTGTCCCTACCCCTTCCCTGTCCCCATGTCCATCCTCATCCCAATCCCTGTCTCAGGCCCTTTCCCCATCCCTATCTTCATCCCCTTCCCATCCCATCCCATGCCCCCATCCCTATCTCCCTCCCTCTACCATACTGCTCCTGACCCTCATCCCTCTCCGCATCCCATCCTTGTCCCTGTTCTTATCCTGTCCCCATCCCACCCTTATCTCTGTCTCCATCCCTGTCCCCACATCCCTGTCCGCATCCCATCCTTGTCCCTGTTCTTATCCTGTCCTCATCCCACCCTTATCTCTGTCTCCATCCCTGTCCCCACCCTTATCCAGTTCCCATCCCGCTCCCTCCCTGTCCCCACCCCTGTCCCCTCCTGTCCCCATCCCTGTTCCATCCTGTCACCATCCCTATCCTTGTCCCATCCTTATCTCTGTTCTCATCCCATGCTTGTCTCCATCCCCATCCTTGTCCCCATCTCATTCTTATCCCTGTCACCATTCATGTCCCACCCTGTCCCCATGCTGCTCCCCATCCCTGTCCCACCCTGCTCCCCGTCTCTATTTCCATCCTATCCTTATCTCTGTCCTCATCTATCCCTGTCCCCATCCTTGTCCCCATTCTTACCCCATCCCTGTCCTGGTCCCAATTCCATCCTTATCTCAATCCCTGTGCCCATCCCTGTCCTGTCCCCACTGTTATCCCCATCTCTTTCCTGTCCCCCTTAGCCTGTCCCTGTCCCCATCCCTGTCCCTGTCCCAATCTCATTCTTATCCCTGTCCCATTTGTGTCCCATCCTGTCCCCATGCTGGTCCCCATCCCAATCTTTGTCCTGTCCAGTCCCCATCCCTGTCCCACCCTGCTCCCCAGCCCTCTCTCCATCCCATCCTTACCTCTGTAGTCATCCATCCCTGTCCCCATCCTTGTCCCCATCCTTATCCTGTCCCTGTCCTGGTCCCAATCCCATCCTTATCTCTCTCCCTGTTCCCATCTCTTTACCTGTCCCTATCCTGTCCTTGCTGTTATCCCCATCCCTTTCCTGTCCCCCTTAGCCTGTCCCTATCCCTGTCCCTGTCCTTATCCCATCTTCACGTCTATCCTTGCTCCATCCTTGTCCCTATCCTCGTCCCATCTCTCTCTCCCTGTCCCTATCCTGTCCCTGCTGTTATCCCCATCCCTTTCCTGTCCCCCTTAGCCTGTCCCCATCCCTGTCCTTATTCCGTCTTCACATCTATCCTTGCTCCATCCTTGTCCCTATCCTCGTCCCATCTCTCTCCCTGTCCCTATCCTGTCCTTGCTGTTATCCCTATCCCTTTCCTGTCCCCCTTAGCCTGTCCCCATCCCTGTCCCTGTCCTTATCCCATCTTCACGTCTATCCTTGCTCCATCCTTGTCCCTATCCTCGTCCCATCTCTCTCCCTGTCCCTATCCTGTCCCTGCTGTTATCCCCATCCCTTTCCTGTCCCCCTTAGCCTGTCCCCATCCCTGTCCTTATCCCGTCTTCACGTCTGTCCTCGCTCCATCCTTGTCCCTGTCCGTGTCCCATCGCTGTGTCTGACCTCATCTTATCTCTGTCCCTGTCCCCGCAGGTGGAGCAGATCAAGCGTGCCAACCGCCTCTACACCTCAGACACCATCTTCCTCAAGCCCACCCTCCTCATCCCCACGCCAGCACAGCCGGAGGGACCCTGCCCCGCGGCCGAGGACACTGACACTCCCGCTCTGCCAGGGGACACTTCAGCCACCGCTGCCACCCTGTCCCGCCACGACCTCTCGGCCACAGATTTCCTGCGGCAGCTTGACGCCGAGATCGGGCGCTCCAAGGCGGTGGCAGAGGCCCAGCAGCTCCGCGCCGGCAGCACAGGGTGAGCATCCATCCTGCCTCCCCTTTTCATAGAATCATGGAATCACCAGGTTGGAAAGGACCCCCAGGAACATCCAGTCCAACCATTCCCATCAATCATTCACCCATGTCCCTCAGCACCTCGTCCACCTGTCCCTTAAACCCCTCCAGGGAAGGGGAATCAACCCCCTACCTGGGCAGCCTCTCACACTGCCCAATCAACCTTTCCATGAATTTTTTTTTATCCTAATGTCCGGTCTGAGCCTCCCCTGGTGGAGCTTGAGGCCATTCCCTCTCGTCCAGTCCCTTGGGAGAAAAGCCCAGCTCCTTACTCTCCATAACCTCCTCTCAGGGAGTTGCAGAGAGCAATGAGGGCAACATGGGGGGTTTTGGGTGCTGGGTGGGTGGCAGGGTCACCGCTCAGGGTCACCCACTGTGTCCCCCTCAGCGCGGCCGAGGCCGAAGGCTCCCGGAGCATCGATGCCGGACGTGTGTCAGCCCCACGAGGCCCTCGCCTTGGCCCCCGGCCCCTCACCCGGACCCCCCGTGCCGCCACCCTGCGCGATGCCGAGGACGAGATCTTCACGCTGTGACACCGGGGATGTCACTCCTGCCCCGCGATGACAGGGACAGCCCGGGGGACAAAGGTTTAGGGGGTGCCGCGTCCCCTCCTTGTCTCCTCAAGGGACTTTTCCCGCTGTGAGTCCCCCCAGTGTTGGGATGCAGCGCCAGCCCTCCCACAGGGCTACTGGAGGGCACTGGGAGCGACTGGGACAGGGATCACCAGCTGATGTTTTTTTCCTTCTGGTCGTATTTATTTGTCTTTGACCTCTCGGGGTGGGGGTCTGTTAGGGGCGTGGGAGCCCCCAGACCCCACCCCACCCCCTGCCAGTGCCTGGACCCCCATCCCGAGAGCCTGTAAATAAAATGGAGCACTGTCACCCAGCTCTGTTCGTCACCACCCTGGGGACACAGGCACCCCCTGGGGGATACTGTCACCCCTGGGGACACAGACACCCCCCCTGGGGACAAAGATACCCCCTTGGGGACATGGACACCCCCTGGGGATAGTGTCACCCCCTGGGGACCCTGTCAGCCCCCAGGGACACTGTCACGCCCTAGGGACATGGACACCTCTCTGGAGACACTCAACCCCCAGGGACACTGTCACCCCTTGGGGACATTGACACCCTCTTGGGGACATGGGCAGCCCCTGGGGACACTGTCATCTCCTGGGGACATGGACACCTCCCATGGGGACAAAGATACCCCCTTGGGGATATGATTTACCCTCGAGGGACATGGTCATAGTCCTAAGGACGTGATGACCCCCTAGGGACACTGTCACCCTCCTTGGGACACTGTCACCTCCTGGGGACATGGACACCCTCCTAGGGACAAAGACACCCCCCCCCGCTTGGGGATGTGATTACCCCCTTCAAGGACATGGTCACAGATCCGAGGACATGGTGACCCCCCAGGGCTCCCGGGTGCAGCTCCTGGTGCTGCCACCAGGTGTCGCCGTGTCCCCGCACCCTGGGGTCCCGGGACCCTCCCCAGACCCCCCCAAAGCCTCTGGGCTCCCCCCAGAGTCCCCACGCGTGTGTCCCACGCCCCTCCTTGCACACGGGACACCGGGATGGGAGCACTGGGGACACTGGGTGGGGATACTGGGACCACTGGGATGGGAGCAGTGGGATGGGAGCACTGGGGACACTGAGATGGGAGATGGCAGCAGTGAGGACACTGGGATGGGAACACTGGGAGCACTGGGATGGGAGCACTGGGACCACTGGGGTGGGAGCATTGGGGACACTGTGTGGGGATACTGGGGACACTGGAAGGGGAGCTCTGGTGACACTGGGTGGGGGTACTGGGAACACTAGGAGTACTGGGATGGGAGCAGTGAGGACACTGGAATGGGAGCAGTGGGATGGGAGCACTGGGCACACTGGGTGGTGGTACTGGGGACACTGGGATTGGAGCACTGAGGACACTGGGATGGGAGCAGTGGGATGGGTGCATTGGGGACACTGGGATGGGAGCACAGGGGATACTGGGTGTGGGTACTGGGAGCACTGGGAGTACTGGGATGGCAGCACTGAGGACACTGGGGTGGAAGTAGTGGGATGGGAGCATTGGGCACACTGGGTGTGGGTACTGGGAGCACTGTGTGCGGGTACTGGGATTGGAGCACTGAGGAGACTGGGATGGGAGCAGTGGGATGCGAGCACTGGGCGCACTGAGTGGGAGTACTGGGAGCACTGGGAGTACTGGGATGGGAGCACTGAGGACACTGGAATGGGAGCAGTGGGATGGGAGCATTGGGCACACTGGGTGGAGGTACTGGGAGCAGTGGGATGGGAGCACTGGGGACACTGGGATTGGAGCAGTGGGATGAGAGCAGTGGGGACACTGGGTGGGGATACTGGGAGCACTGGGATTGGAGCACTGAGGACACTGGGATGGGAACACTGGGGACACTGGGATGGGAGCACTGGGGACACTGGGATGGGAGCATTGGGGACACTGTGTGGGGATACTGGGGACACTGGAAGGGGAGCTCTGGTGACACTGGGTGGGGGTACTGGGAACACTAGGAGTACTGGGATGGAAGCACTGAGGACACTGGGATGGGAGAAGTGGGATGGGAGCACTGGGCACACTGGGTGGTGGTACTGGGGACACTGGGATTGGAGCACTGAGGACACTGGGATGGGAGCAGTGGGATGGGCGCATTGGGGACACTGGGATGGGAGCACAGGGGATACTGGGTGTGGGTACTGGGAGCACTGGGAGTACTGGGATGGCAGCACTGAGGACACTGGAATGGAAGTGGTGGGATGGGAGCATTGGACACACTGGGTGTGGGTACTGGGAACACTGTGTGCGGGTACTGGGATTGGAGCACTGAGGAGACTGGGATGGGAGCAGTGGGATGCGAGCACTGGGCGCACTGAGTGGGGGTACTGGGAGCACTGGGATGGGAGCACTGAGGACACTGGGATGGGAGAAGTGGGATGGGAGCATTGGGCACACTGGGTGGGGGTACTGGGGACAGTGGGATGGGAACACTGAGGACACTGGGATGGGAGCAGTGGGATGAGAGCAGTGGGGACACTGAGATGGGAGCACTGGGGATACTGGGTGGGGATACTGGGAGCACTGGGATTGGAGCACTGAGGACAGTGGAATGGGAGCAGTGGGATGGGAGCATTGGGCACACTGGGTGTGGGTACTGGGAGCACTGGGTGGGGGTACTGGGAGCACTAGGAGTTCTGGGATGGCAGCACTGAGGACACTGGGATGGAAACAGTGGGATGTGGGCATTGGGCGCATTGGGTGGGGGTACTGGGAGCACTGGGGACACTGGGTGGGGATACTGGGAGCACTGGGATTGGAGCACTGAGGACACTGGGATGGGAACACTGGGAGCACTGGGATGGGAGCAGTGGGGACACTGTGTGGGGGTATTGGGGGCACTGGGTGGGGGTACTGGAAGCACTGGGAGTACTGGGATGGGAGCACTGAGGACACTGGGATGGGAGCATTGGGCACACTGGGTGGGGGTACTGGGGACACTGGGATGGGAGTACTGGGAACACTGGGATTGGAGCACTGAGAACACTGGAATGGAAGCAGTGGGATGGGAGCATTGGGGACACTGGGTGGGAGTACTGGGGACACTGGGTGTGGGTACTGGGAGCACTTGAATGGGAGCACTGGGATGGGAGCACTGGGGACACTGTGTGGGGATACTGGGAGCATTGGGATGGGAGCACTGGGGACACTGTGGGGGTACTGAGGACACTGGGATTGGAGCACTGAGGGCACTGGGTGGGGATAATGGGACCACTGGGACCACTGGGACGGGAGCATTTGGGACACTGTGTGGGGATGCTGGGGACACTAATGGGAGCTCTGGGGACACTGGGTGGGGGTACTGGGAGCCCTGGGATGGGAGCACTGAGGACACTGGGATTGGAGAAGTGGGATGGGAGCACTGGGCGCACTGTGTGGGGATACTGGGAGCACTGGGGGCACTGGGATGGGAGCAGAGGGATGGGAGCGTTGGGCGCACTGGGTGGGGGTACTGGGAGCACTGGGGGCACTGGGATGGGAGCAGAGGGATGGGAGCATTGGGCGCACTGGGTGGGGGTACTGGGAGCACTGTGTGGGGGTACTGGGAGCAGTGGGGATGGGAGCAGTGAGGACACTGGGATGGGAGCACTGGGACCACTGTGGGTATACTGGGAGCACTGGGTGGGGGTCCTGGGAGCACTGGGGCCACTGAGATGGGAGCAGTGGGATGGGAGCAGAGGGGGCGCTGGACGCACTGGAAGCTCCCCCTCCCCCGCCCCTCGTGCCTCAGTTTCCCCCGCGTCCCCTCCCTTCCTCCCGTTCCCCACGGCCCCGCCCACTCCCGTCCCGGTCGCTAATGAGGCTGATCTCATTAACGGAGATTAACGGCTCTCTGTGGGGTTGGGGAGGGGGTCCCCGCCCTCCCCCTTGCCCGTTTCTGGGCGGAGCCGCTCCGGGAGAGCAGCCGGTACCGGGGGAGGGGGGTTTGGGGGTGCTGGGGGGTGGTTTGGGGGGGGTGGGGGGGGGTTCGGGGTGCTCTGAACGGGTTTGGAGGTGTTGTCAGGGTGGGTCGGGATGCTGGGGTGGGGGGGGGGTTGTTTAGGGGTGAGTTTGGGATGGTTTGGGGTGCTTTGGGGTGCCGGGAAGGTCTTTAGGGGGTGGACTTGGGGTGTTCTGGAGCCTGTGAAGGTCTTTAGGGACTTTTTCAGGGTGGTTTGGGGTGCTGGGGGGGGGTGTTTGGGGGTGAGTTTGGGCTGTTTCAGGGTGGTTTGGGGTGCTGGGGGGGGTGTTTGGGGGTGAGTTTGGGCTGTTTCAGGGTGGTTTGGGGTGCTGGGGGGGTGTTCGGGGGTGAGTTTGGGCTGTTTCAGGGTGGTTTGGGGTGCTGGGGGGGGTGTTTGGGGGTGAGTTTGGGCTGTTTCAGGGTGGTTTGGGGTGCTGGGGGGGTGTTTGGGGGTGAGTTTGGGCTGTTTCAGGGTGGTTTGGGGTGCTGGGGGAGGGTGTTTGGGGGTGAGTTTGGGCTGTTTCAGGGTGGTTTGGGGTGCTGGGGGGGGGGTGTTCGGGGGTGAGTTTGGGCTGTTTCAGGGTGCTCTGAAGGTCCTTAGGGTTGGGTTTGGGGTGCTGGGAAGGCCTTTAGGGGTGGATTTGGGGGTATTCTGGGGTGCTGTGCAGGTCTTCGGGGGTGCTTTTGGGATGCTTTGGGGTGCTTTGGGGGTGCTGGGAAGGTCTTCAGGAGTATTCTCAGAGCGGTTTGCGGTGCTGGGAAGGTCTTTAGGGATGTTTTCAGGGTGCTTTGGGGTGCTTTGGGGTGCTGGGAAGGTCTTTAGGGGGTGGACTTGGGGTGCTTTGGGGTGCTGTGCAGGTCTTTAGGGGTGAGTTTGGGGTGCTTCGGGGTGCTGTGCAGGTCTTTAGGGCTGTTCTCAGGGTGGTTAGGGGTGCTGGGCGGTGTTTAGGGGTGGGTTTGGGATGTTTCGGGGGGTTCTGGGGTGTTATGAAGACGTTTCAGGGTGGTTTTGGGATGCTGGGGGTCGTTTCGGGCTGGTTGGGGATGTTCTGAGGTTGTTTTGGGGATGCTGGGGGGCATTCAGGGGTGAGTTTGGGGTGTTTCGGGGCGCTTTGGGGTGCTCTGAAGGTCTTAGGGGTGGATTTGGGGTGCTTTGGGGCACTGTGAGTGTCTTTAGGGGTGGCTTTGGGGTGCTTTGGGGGTGCTGGGAAGGTCTTCAGGAGTATTCTCAGAGCGGTTTGCGGTGCTGGGAAGGTCTTTAGGGATGTTTTCAGGGTGCTTTGGGGTGCTGGGAAGGTCTTTAGGGGGTGGACTTGGGGTGTTCTGGGGTGCTGTGCAGGTCTTTAGGGGTGAGTTTGGGGTGCTTCGGGGTGCTGTGCAGGTCTTTAGGGCTGTTTTCAGGGTGGTTAGGGGTGCTGGGCGGTGTTTAGGGGTGGGTTTGGGATGTTTCGGGGGCTTCTGGGGTGTTATGAAGACGTTTCAGGGTGGTTTTGGGATGCTGGGGGTCGTTTAGGGCTGGTTGGGGATGTTCTGAGGTTGTTTTGGGGATGCTGGGGGGCATTCAGGGGTGAGTTTGGGGTGTTTCGGGGCGCTTTGGGATGCTCTGAAGGTCTTAGGGGTGGATTTGGGGTGCTTTGGGGCACTGTGAGTGTCTTTAGGGGTGGCTTTGGGGTGCTTTGGGGGTGCTGGGAAGGTCTTCAGGAGTATTCTCAGAGAGGTTTGCGGTGCTGGGAAGGTCTTTAGGGACGTTTTCAGGGTGTTTCGGGGTGCTTTGGGGTGCTGGGAAGGTCTTTAGGGGGTGGACTTGGGGTGTTCTGGAGTCTGTGAAGGTCTTTAGGGACGTTTTCAGGGTGGTTTGGGGCGCTGGGGGGTGTTCGGGGGTGAGTTTGGGCTGTTTCAGGGTGCTCTGAAGGTCCTTAGGGTTGGGTTTGGGGTGCTTCGGGGTGCTGGGAAGGCCTTTAGGGGTGGATTTGGGGATGTTTCGGGGTGCTCTGAAGGTCTTTAGGGGTGTTTTCAGAGTTATTTTGGTGCTGTGAAGGTCTTTAGAGGTGGCTTTGGGGTGCTTTGGGGTGCTCTGAAGGTCTTTAGGGGTGTTTTCAGATTGGTTTGGGGTGCTGTGAAGGTGTTTAGAGGTGCTTTGGGGGTGTTTTGGGGTGCTGGATGGCATTTAGGGGTGAGTTTGGGGCGTTCTGGGGTGCTGTGCAGGTCTTTAGGGATGTTTTCAGGGTGTTTTGGGGTGCTGGGGGGCGTGTAGGGGTGGGTTTGGGATGTTTTGGGGTGCTGGGGGGTATTTAAAGGTGGGTTTGGGATGTTTTGGGGTACTATGAAGGTCCTTAGGGGTGGATTTGGGGTGTTCTGGGGTGCTGTGCAGGTCTTTAGGGGTGTTATCAGGGTGTTTTGGGGTGCTGGGGGGTGTTTAGGGGTGGGTTTGGGATGTTTTGGGGTGCTTTGGGGTGCTGTGAAGGCCATCGGGGTGGATTTGGGGTGCTCCGGGGATGCTGTGAAAGCCTTTAGGAGTGTTCCCAGAGCGGTTTGGGGTGCTGGGTGGTGTTTAGGGGTGGGCTTGGGATGTTTCGGTGTGTTTTGGGGTGTTACGAAGGTGTTTAGGGCTGGTTGGGGATGTTGTGAGGATGTTTGGGGATGCTGGGGGGCACTCAGGGGTGAGTTTGGGATGTTTTGGGGTGCTTTGGGTTGCTGGGAAGATCTTTCGGGGTGGATCTGGGGTGTTCTGGGGTGCTGTGCAGGTCTTTAGGGAAGTTTTCAGGGTGGTTTGGGATGCTGGAGGGGTGTTTAGGGGTGGGTTTGGGATGTTTCGGGGTGCTGTGGAGCACTGTGAAGGTATTTAGAGGTGGGTTTGGGATGTTTCGGGATGTTTTGGGGTGCTGGGGGGTGTTTAGGGGTGAGTTTGGGATGTTTTGGGGTGCTTTGGGGTGCTCTGAAGGTATTTAGAGGTGGGTTTGGGATGTTTTGGGATGTTTTGGGGTGCTGGGGGGTGTTTAGAGGTGGGTTTGGGATGTTTTGGGGTGCTGGGGGGTATTTAAAGGTGGGTTTGGGATGTTTTGGGGTACTATGAAGGTCCTTAGGGGTGGATTTGGGGTGTTCTGGGGTGCTGTGCAGGTCTTTAGGGGTGTTATCAGGGTGGTTTGGGGTGCTGGGGGGTGTTTAGAGGTGGGTTTGGGATGTTTTGGGGTGTTTTGGGCTGCTGCAAAGGCCTTTAGGGGTGGATTTGGGGTGCTTCAGGGATGCTGTGAAAGCCTTTAGGAGCATTCCCAGAGCGGTTTGGGGTGCTGGGTGGTGTTTAGGGGTGGGCTTGGGATGTTTCGGTGTGTTTTGGGGTGTTACGAATGTGTTTAGGACTGGTTGGGGATGTTGTGAGGATGTTTGGGGATGCTGGGGGGCACTCAGGGGTGAGCTTGGGGTGTTTCGGGGTGCTTTGGGTTGCTGTGAAGGCCTTTAGGGGTGGGTTTGGGGATGTTCTAGGGGGTTGTGAAGGTCTTTAGGGGTGGATCTGGGGTGTTCTGGGGTGCTGTGAGGGTCTTTAGGGATGTTTTCAAGGTGTTTTGGGGTGCTGGGTGGTGTGTAGGGGTGGGTTTGGGATGTTTTGGGGTGCTCTGAAGGTATTTAGAGGTGGGTTTGGGATGTTTCAGGATGTTTTGGGGTGCTGGGGGGTGTTTAGGGGTGAGTTTGGGATGTTTTGGGGTGCTTTGGGGTGCTCTGAAGGCCATCGGGGTGGATTTGGGGTGCTTCAGGGATGCTGTGAAAGCCTTTAGGAGCGTTCCCAGAGCGGTTTGGGGTGCTGGGTGGTGTTTAGGGGTGGGCTTGGGATGTTTCGGGGTGTTTTGGGGTGTTACGAAGGTGTTTAGGGCTGGTTGGGGACGTTCTGAGGATGTTTGGGGTTACTGGGGGGCACTCAGGTGTGAGCTTGGGGTGTTTAGGGGTGCTTTGGGTTGCTGTGAAGGCCTTTAGGGGTGGGTTTGGGGATGTTCTATGGGGTGGTGAAGGTCCTTAGGGGTGGATTTGGGGTGTTCTGGGGTGCTGTGCAGGTCTTTAGGGATGTTTTCAGGGTGGTTTGGGATGCTGGAGGGGTGTTTAGGGGTGGGTTTGGGATGTTTTGGGGTGCTTTGGGGTGCTCTGAAGGTATTTAGAGGTGGATTTGGGATGTTTCCGGATGTTTTGGGGTGCTGGGTGGTGTTTAGGGGTGGGTATGGGATGTTTTGGGGTGCTTTGGGGTGCTGTGAAGGTATTTAGAGGTGTGTTTGGGATGTTTTGGGATGTTTTGGGGTGCTGGGGGGTATTTAAAGGTGGGTTTGGGATGTTTTGGGGTACTATGAAGGTCCTTAGGGGTGGATTTGGGGTGTTCTGGGGTGCTGTGCAGGTCTTTAGGGGTGTTATCAGGGTGTTTTGGGGTGCTGGGGGGTGTTTAGGGGTGGGTTTGGGATGTTTTGGGTGCTTCAGGGATGCTGTGAAAGCCTTTAGGAGTATTCCCAGAGCGGTTTGGGGTGCTGGGTGGTGTTTAGGGGAGGGCTTGGGATGTTTCGGGGTGTTTTGGGGTGTTACGAAGGCGTTTAGGGCTGGTTGGGGATGTTGTGAGGATGTTTGGCGATGCTGGGGGGCACTCAGGGGTGAGTTTGGGATGTTTTGGGGTGTTTTGGGGTGCTGTGAAGGTCTTTGGGATGGATTTGGGGTGCTTTAGGGTGCTGTGCAGGTCTTTAGGGATGTTTTCAGGATGGTTTGGGGTGCTGGGGGGTGTTTAGGGGTGTTTTTGGGATGTTTTAGGTGCTTCAGGGATGCTGTGAAAGCCTTTAGGAGTATTCCCAGAGCGGTTTGGGGTGCTGGGTGGTGTTTAGGGGAGGGCTTGGGATGTTTCGGGGTGTTTTGGGGTGTTACGAAGGTGTTTAGGGCTGGTTGGGGATGTTCTGAGGATGTTTGGGGATGCTGGGGGGCACTCAGGGGTGAGCTTGGGGTGTTTGGGGTGCTTTGGGTTGCTGTGAAGGCCTTTAGGGGTGGGTTTGGGGATGTTCTAGGGGGTGGTGAAGGTCTTTAGGGGTGGATTTGGGGATGTTTCGGGGTGCTGTGAGGGTCTTTAGGGATGTTTTCAGGGTGTTTTGGGGTGCTGGGGGGTGTGTAGGGGTGGGTTTGGGATGTTTTGGGGTGCTGTGAAGGTATTTAGAGGTGGGTTTGGGATGTTTCGGGATGTTTTGGGGTGCTGGGGGGTGTTTAGGGGTGGGTTTGGGATGTTTTGGGGTGCTTTGGGGTGCTCTGAAGGTGTTTAGAGGTGGGTTTGGGATGTTTTGGGATGTTTTGGGGTGCTGGGGGGTATTTAAAGGTGGGTTTGGGATGTTTTGGTGTACTATGAAGGTCCTTAGGGGTGGATTTGGGGTGTTCTGGGGTGCTGTGCAGGTCTTTAGGGGTGTTATCAGGGTGTTTTGGGGTGCTGGGGGGTGTTTAGAGGTGGGTTTGGGATGTTTTGGGGTGCTTTGGGGTGCTCTGAAGGTCTTTAGGTGTGGATTTGGGGTGCTTCGGGGATGCTGTGAAAGCCTTTAGGAGCATTCCCAGAGCGGTTTGGGGTGCTGGGTGGTGTTTAGGGGAGGGCTTGGAATGTTTCGGGATGTTTCGGGGTGTTACGAATGTGTTTAGGACTGGCTGGGGATGTTGTGAGGATGTTTGGCGATGCTGGGGGGCACTCAGGGGTGAGTTTGGGATGTTTTGGGGTGCTTTGGGATGCTGCGAAGATCTTTCGGGGTGGATCTGGGGTGTTCTGGGGTACTGTGCAGGTCTTTAGGGATGTTCTCAGGGTGGTTTGGGATGCTGGAGGGGTGTGTAGGGGTGGGTTTGGGATGTTTCGGGGTGCTGTGGAGCACTGTGAAGGTATTTAGAGGTGGGTTTGGGATGTTTTGGGATGTTTTGGGGTGCTGGGGGGTGTTTAGGGGTGAGTTTGGGATGTTTTGGGGTGCTTTGGGGTGCTCTGAAGGTATTTAGAGGTGGGTTTGGGATGTTTCAGGATGTTTTGGGGTGCTGGGGGGTGTTTAGGGGTGGGTTTGGGATGTTTTGGGGTGCTTTGGGGTGCTCTGAAGGTATTTAGAGGTGGGTTTGGGATGTTTTGGGATGTTTTGGGGTGCTGGGGGGGTATTTAAAGGTGGGGTTGGGATGTTTTGGGGTAGTATGAAGGTCCTTAGGGGTGGATTTGGGGTGTTCTGGGGTGCTGTGCAGGTCTTTAGGGATGTTATCAGGGTGTTTTGGGGTGCTGGGGGGTGTTTAGAGGTGGGTTTGGGATGTTTTGGGGTGTTTTGGGGTGCTCTGAAGGTCTTTAGGGGTGGATTTGGGGTGCTTCGGGGATGCTGTGAAAGCCTTTAGGAGTATTCCCAGAGCGGTTCGGGGTGCTGGGTGGTGTTTAGGGGTGGGTATGGGATGTTTTGGGGTGCTTTGGGGTGCTGTGAAGGTATTTAGAGGTGTGTTTGGGATGTTTTGGGATGTTTTGGGGTGCTGGGGGGTATTTAAAGGTGGGTTTGGGATGTTTTGGGGTACTATGAAGGTCCTTAGGGGTGGATTTGGGGTGTTCTGGGGTGCTGTGCAGGTCTTTAGGGGTGTTATCAGGGTGTTTTGGGGTGCTGGGGGGTGTTTAGGGGTGGGTTTGGGATGTTTTGGGTGCTTCAGGGATGCTGTGAAAGCCTTTAGGAGTATTCCCAGAGCGGTTTGGGGTGCTGGGTGGTGTTTAGGGGAGGGCTTGGGATGTTTCGGGGTGTTTTGGGGTGTTACGAAGGCGTTTAGGGCTGGTTGGGGATGTTGTGAGGATGTTTGGCGATGCTGGGGGGCACTCAGGGGTGAGTTTGGGATGTTTTGGGGTGTTTTGGGGTGCTGTGAAGGTCTTTGGGATGGATTTGGGGTGCTTTAGGGTGCTGTGCAGGTCTTTAGGGATGTTTTCAGGATGGTTTGGGGTGCTGGGGGGTGTTTAGGGGTGTTTTTGGGATGTTTTAGGTGCTTCAGGGATGCTGTGAAAGCCTTTAGGAGTATTCCCAGAGCGGTTTGGGGTGCTGGGTGGTGTTTAGGGGAGGGCTTGGGATGTTTCGGGGTGTTTTGGGGTGTTACGAAGGTGTTTAGGGCTGGTTGGGGATGTTCTGAGGATGTTTGGGGATGCTGGGGGGCACTCAGGGGTGAGCTTGGGGTGTTTGGGGTGCTTTGGGTTGCTGTGAAGGCCTTTAGGGGTGGGTTTGGGGATGTTCTAGGGGGTGGTGAAGGTCTTTAGGGGTGGATTTGGGGATGTTTCGGGGTGCTGTGAGGGTCTTTAGGGATGTTTTCAGGGTGTTTTGGGGTGCTGGGGGGTGTGTAGGGGTGGGTTTGGGATGTTTTGGGGTGCTGTGAAGGTATTTAGAGGTGGGTTTGGGATGTTTCGGGATGTTTTGGGGTGCTGGGGGGTGTTTAGGGGTGGGTTTGGGATGTTTTGGGGTGCTTTGGGGTGCTCTGAAGGTGTTTAGAGGTGGGTTTGGGATGTTTTGGGATGTTTTGGGGTGCTGGGGGGTATTTAAAGGTGGGTTTGGGATGTTTTGGTGTACTATGAAGGTCCTTAGGGGTGGATTTGGGGTGTTCTGGGGTGCTGTGCAGGTCTTTAGGGGTGTTATCAGGGTGTTTTGGGGTGCTGGGGGGTGTTTAGAGGTGGGTTTGGGATGTTTTGGGGTGCTTTGGGGTGCTCTGAAGGTCTTTAGGTGTGGATTTGGGGTGCTTCGGGGATGCTGTGAAAGCCTTTAGGAGCATTCCCAGAGCGGTTTGGGGTGCTGGGTGGTGTTTAGGGGAGGGCTTGGAATGTTTCGGGATGTTTCGGGGTGTTACGAATGTGTTTAGGACTGGCTGGGGATGTTGTGAGGATGTTTGGCGATGCTGGGGGGCACTCAGGGGTGAGTTTGGGATGTTTTGGGGTGCTTTGGGATGCTGCGAAGATCTTTCGGGGTGGATCTGGGGTGTTCTGGGGTACTGTGCAGGTCTTTAGGGATGTTCTCAGGGTGGTTTGGGATGCTGGAGGGGTGTGTAGGGGTGGGTTTGGGATGTTTCGGGGTGCTGTGGAGCACTGTGAAGGTATTTAGAGGTGGGTTTGGGATGTTTTGGGATGTTTTGGGGTGCTGGGGGGTGTTTAGGGGTGAGTTTGGGATGTTTTGGGGTGCTTTGGGGTGCTCTGAAGGTATTTAGAGGTGGGTTTGGGATGTTTCAGGATGTTTTGGGGTGCTGGGGGGTGTTTAGGGGTGGGTTTGGGATGTTTTGGGGTGCTTTGGGGTGCTCTGAAGGTATTTAGAGGTGGGTTTGGGATGTTTTGGGATGTTTTGGGGTGCTGGGGGGGTATTTAAAGGTGGGGTTGGGATGTTTTGGGGTAGTATGAAGGTCCTTAGGGGTGGATTTGGGGTGTTCTGGGGTGCTGTGCAGGTCTTTAGGGATGTTATCAGGGTGTTTTGGGGTGCTGGGGGGTGTTTAGAGGTGGGTTTGGGATGTTTTGGGGTGTTTTGGGGTGCTCTGAAGGTCTTTAGGGGTGGATTTGGGGTGCTTCGGGGATGCTGTGAAAGCCTTTAGGAGTATTCCCAGAGCGGTTCGGGGTGCTGGGTGGTGTTTAGGGGAGGGCTTGGGATGTTTCGGGGTGTTTTGGGGTGTTACGAAGGCGTTTAGGGCTGGTTGGGGATGTTGTGAGGATGTTTGGCGATGCTGGGGGGCACTCAGGGGTGAGTTTGGGGTGTTTGGGGTGCTTTGGGTTGCTGCGAAGGTCTTTCGGGATGGATTTGGGGTGTTCTGGGGTGCTGTGAGGGTCTTTAGGGATGTTCTCAGGGGGGTTTTGGGGTGCTGGGAGGTGTTTAGGGGTGGGCTTGGGATGTTTTGGGGTGTTTTGGGGTGCCGTGAAGGTCTTTAGGGGGGGTTTCAGGGTGTTTGGGGTGCTGAAGTTGTTTAGAGGTGGGTTTGGGATGTTTCGGGGTGTTTTGGGGTGCTGGGGTCGTTTGGGGGTGTTTTGGGGGTGGTTTTGGGTTGTTTTGAGGTGCCGTGAAGGTCTTTAGAGGTGTTTTGGGGGCCACTGGTTGCAGTGGGAGGGCCACTGGGTGTACTGGAGGAGCCACTGGAAGGGGCACTGGGCACACCGGAGGGGGGCAGTTGGCACACTGGGGTCACTGGGTGTACTGGGGGGCAACTGGTTTGCTCTGGAAGGGGCACTCTGCACACTGTATGGGGCCACTGGGTGTACTGGGAGGGCCACTGGGTGTACTGGGGGAGGGCACTGGGAGGGGCACTGGGCACACCGGAGGGGGGCACTTGGCACACTGGGATCACTGAGTGTACTGGGGGTCACTGGGTGTACTGGGGGGGCACTGGTTGCTCTGGAAGGGGCACTCTGCACACTGTATGATGCCACTGGGTGTACTGGGAGGCTCACTGGGTGTAGTGGGGGCCACTGGGAGGGGCATTGGGTGCACTGGGAAGCTCACTGGATGTACTGGGAGGGCTCTGGTCACACTGGGAGGGGCATTCGGCACACTAGGGGCCACTGGCTATACTGGTGAGGAACTGGTTGCACTGGGAGGGGCACTGGGCACACTGCGGGGGGACTGGGTGTACTGGGGGGGCACTGGTTGCACTGGGAATGGCACTGGATGTACTGGGGGGGCTCTGGGCACACTGAGGGGGTGTACTGGTCGCACTGGGAGTGCCACTGGGTGCATTGGTCGCCCCGCGAGGGGTACTGGTTGCACTGGGAGTGGCACTGGATGTACTGGGGGGGCTCTGGGCACACTGAGGGGGTGCACTGGTCACACTGGGAGTGGCATGGGATGTACTGGGGGGCTCTGGGCACACTGAGTGGGGCACTGGTAGCACTGGGAATGGCACTGGTTGTACTGGGGGGGAACTGGGTGTAGTGGGGGATCTCTGGGCACACTGAGGGGGTGCACTGGTCACACTGGGAGTGGCATGGGATGTAGTGGGGGGGCTCTGGGCACACTGAGGGGGTGCACTGGTCACACTGGGAGTGGCATGGGATGTAGTGGGGGGGCTCTGGGCACACTGACGGGGGCCACTGGTGGCACTGGGAATGGCACTGGGTGTACTGGGGGGGAACTGGGTGTACTGGGGGTGCTCTGGGCACACTAAGGGGGTGCACTGGTCGCACTGGGAGTGGCACTGGGTGCATTGGTCACCTCGGGGTGGGCACTGGTTGCACTGGGAATGGCACTGGATATACTGGGGGGGTTCTGGGCACACTGAGGGGGTGCACTGGTCACACTGGGAATGGCACTGGGTGTACTGGGGGGGTTCTGGGCACACTGAGGGGGTGCACTGGTTGCACTGGGAGTGACACTGAGTGTACTGTGGGGGAAACCGGGTGTACTGGGGGATCTCTGGGCACACTGAGGGGGTGCACTGATTGCACTGGGAGTGGCACTGGGTGTACTGGGCGGGAACTGGGTGTACTGGGAGGGCTCTGGGCACACTGATGGGGTGCACTGGTCTCACTGGGAGTGTCATGGGATGTAGTGGGGGAGCTCTGGGCACACTGAGGGGGTGCACTGGTGGCACTGGGGGTGTACTGGGAGTGACACGGAATGTACTGGGGGGGCTCTGGGCACACTGACGGGGGGCACTGGTGGCACTTGGAATGGCACTGGGTGTACTGAGGGACTCTGGACACACTGAGGGGGTGCACTGGTGGCACTGGGAGAGGCACTGGGTGCACTGGTCGCCCTGGGGGGTGGTCACTGGGTGCCACCCGCGCCCTGTGCCTCAGTTTCCCCACAGCTGGCGATGCCAAGCTGGATGCTGCTGGTGCTGCTGCTGCTGGTGGGGGTGGCCCAGGCGTTCCCGGGGGGTCAGAAGGCGCTCAACGTGCTGGGGCTGCCAGGTGAGTGCTGGGCCAGGGTTGGGGGGGTCAGAGGGGTCAAGGTGGGGGCACCTGACCTGACACCCCCTCCCCGACCCCAGGCACGGCCGCCTTCCCGCGCTTCGGTGGCCTTGGTGACAACGGCACTGGCCTGGGCTTCCAGCACATGGTGCGCATCAACGGGTCCCTGCTGCTGGCGGCCAGGTGAGAGGGACACGGGGAGGGGGGTGATCACCTGGGCATGCTCACCTGGGGGGGGTGTGTGTGTGTGTGCTCACCTGAGTTTGTGTGCTCACCTATGCTTGTGCACACTCACCTGGGCTCGTGCATGCTCACCTGGGCTTGCCTGATACCACCTGGGCTCATGTGCGTGCTTACCTGGGCTAGTGTGTGACCACCTGGGCTCGTGCGTGCTCACCTGTACATGTGTGCACACTCACCGGGGCTTGTGCACGACCACCTGGGCTTGTGCACACTCACCTGTGCATGTGTGCACGCTCACCTGGGCTTGTGCACACTCGCTTGGACTCGTGCATGCTCACCTGAGCTCATGCATGCTCACCTGGGCTGGTGTGTGCTCACCTATGCTTATGCATACTCATCTGGACACGTGCATGCTCACCTGTGCTTGTGTGCAACCACCTGGATTGTACACGCTTACCTGTGCATGTGTGCACGCTCACCTGGGCTCGTGCATGCTCACCTGGGCTCGTGTGTGACCACCTGTGCATGTGTGCCCACTCACCTGGGCTTGTGCACACTCACTTGGACTCATGCATGCTCACCTGGGCTGGTGTGTGCTCGCTTGGAGTGATGTGTGCTCACCTGAGCTTGTACATGCTCACCTGTGCATGTGTGCATGCTCACCTGGGCTTGTACACACTCACCTGGAGTCATGTGTGCTCACCTGAGCTTGTGCCTGCTCACCTGTGCATGTGTGCATGCTCACCTGTGCTTGTGCATGCTCGGGTGTGCATGTGTGCGTGCTCACCTGTGTTTGTGCATACTCACCTGTGTTTGTGTGCACCCACCTGGGCTCCCCCGCGTGTCCTCCGCGTGTCCCTCGCGTGTCCCTGTCCCTCACACGCTCCTTCCGCAGGGACCACATCTTCTCCTTCGAGCTGGGCTCGGCTGGGCCCCTGCGCCCCCAGCGGGTAAGGGGGTTCAGGGGGGACACAGAGGGCCCCGGGGTTTGGGGTGCCCGTGCCCACCCCCTGCTCGCCCGCAGCACCTCACCTGGGAGCCACGGGACAGGGGCAGCTGCGCCCTGCGCGGCCGACGGCAGGTATCGGGGTGCAGGGTGTCGGTGTGGGGGTTATTGGGGTGTGGGGTATCATGGTGTGAGGTATTGGGGCACAGGGTATCAATATGTGGGGTATTGGGGTGCAGGGTATTGGGGTGCGGGGTATTGGGGTGGGGGGAATTGAGGTGGGGGTATCAGTCTTTGGGGTATTGGGGTGTAGGGTATCAGTGCATGGGGTATCATGGTGTGAGGTATTGGGGCACAGGGTATCAATATGTGGGGTATTGGGGTGCAGGGTATTGGTGTGGGGTGTATCAGGGTGCAGAGTATTGAGGTGCAGGGTATTGGGGTGCGGGGTATCGGTGTGGGGGTTATTGGGGTGTGGGGTATCATGGTGTGAGGTATTAGGGCACAGGGTATCAATATGTGGGGTATTGGGGTGCAGGGTGTTGGTGTGGGGTGTATCAGGGTGCAGGGTATTGGGGTGCGGGGTATTGGTGTGGGGGAGATTGAGGCATGGGGTATCAGTCCTTGGGGTATTGGGGCGCAGGGTATTGGTATGGGGGGTATTGGGGCATGGGGTGTCAGAATGTGGGGTATTGGGGCGCAGGGTATTGGGGTGGGGGGCTTTGGGATGCAGGGTGTTGGGGTGTAGGGTATCAGTGCATGGGGTGTGGGGGCATTGGGATGCAGGATGTTGGGGTGCTGGGTATTGGAGTGGGGGGTATTGGGGCGCAGAGTATCGCTATGTGGGATATTGGGGTGTGGAGTATTGGGGTGGGGGGCATTGGGATGCGGGGTGTTGGGGTGCAGGGTATCAGTGCAGGGGGTGTTGTGGTGCTGGGTGTTGGGGTGTGGGGTATGGGACATTGGTGGGGAGTATTGGGATATTGGGGTGTGGGGTGCAGGGGGTGTGGTGTAGGGGTGTGGGGGTGCAAGGACACATGGGGTGGGGGGTTCAAGGGGAAGAGGGCATGGGGGTCAAACAGGGGTCTCAGGGCAGAGGGGCGTGGGAATAATGGGGCCCCCCCTGTCCCCCTGTGTCCCCCGGCAGGACGAGTGCCACAACTACATCAGGGTGCTGGTGCCCCGCGACGCCCGAACCCTCCTGGCCTGCGGTACCAATGCCTTCAGCCCCGTGTGCCGAACCATCCAGGTTGGGGGGTCAGGGGGTGGGGGGCACAGGGGGTGTGATGAGTTGGGGGGAGCTCAGCCCTTGTTGGGTATGATGAGTTGGGGGGGCTCAGCCCTTCTTGGGTATGATGAGTTGGGGGGAGCTCAGGCCTTGTTGGGTGTGATGAGTTGGGGGTGCTCAGACCTTGTTGGGTGTGATGAGTTGGGGGGGGCTGAGTTCTTGTTGGGTGTGATGAGTTGGGGGGGGCTCAGCTCTTGTTGGGTGTGATGAGCTGGGGAGGCTCAGCTCTTGTTGGGTGTGATGAGTTGGGGGTGCTCAGCCCTTGTTGGGTGTGATGAGTTGGGGGGGAGCTCAGCTCTTGTTGGGTGTGATGAGTTGGGGAGGCTCAGCTCTTGTTGGGTGCGATGAGTTGGGGGTGCTCAGCCCTTGTTGGGTGTGATGAGTTGGGGGGGAGCTCAGCTCTTGTTGGGTGTGATGAGTTGGGGAGGAGCTCAGACCTTGTTGGGTATAATGAGTTAGGGGAGCTCAGGTCTTGTTGGGTGTGATGAGTTGGGGGGGCTCAGCCCTTGTGAGGGTGTGATGAGTTGGGGGGGCTCAGGTCTTGTTGGGTGTGATGAGTTAGTGGGGGCTCAGGCCTTGTTGGGTGTGATGAGTTAGGGGGAGGGCTCAGACCTTGTTGGGTGTGATGAGTTGAGGGTGGCTCAGCTCTTGTTGGGTGTGATGAGTTGGAGGGGCTCAGCCCTTGTTGGTGACACAGGGTAGGTGATGGGTTGGGGGGGCTCGACCCTTGTTGGGGGCATGGGGAGTGTGATGAGTTGAGGGGCTCAACCCTTATGGGGGGTGTGATGAGTTGGGTGGGGCTCAGCCCTTATTGAGGGCACAGGGGGTGTGATGAGTTGGGGGAGCTCAGCTCTTGTTGAGGGCACAGGGGGTGTATGAGTTGGGGGGGCTCAGCTCTTGTGAGGGTGTGATGAGTTGGGGAGGGGGCTCAGCCCTTCTTTGGGACAGTGTGTGTGATGAGTTGGGGGGGTTCAGCCCTTGTGAAGGTGTGATGAGCTGGGGGGGGGTTCAGCCCTTCTTGGGGACAGTGTGTGTGATGAGCTGGGGGGTGCTCATCCCTTGTGAGGGTGTGATGACTGTTGGGGGGGCTCAGCCCGCACTGTGGAGCACCCATTGGTGTGATGAGTTGGGGGTTCTCAGCAACCCCTCAGCAGTTCGGGGGGGTCGCTGAGGGAATGCAGGGGGGGCTGTAATGAGTTTGGGGGGTGGGGGGGTGTCACATCTCATCCCCTGTGCCCCCCCTAGGTGGGCAGCCTGGTGCAGGAGGGCGAGGAGCTGAGCGGGCAGGCTCGTTGCCCCTTCGATGCCAAGCAGAGCGTCGTCGCCCTCTTCGTCGGTGGGTGCATTGGTGGGGGACACGGGGGGCCCTGCATGGCATGGGGGGGGACACACAGGACTGATGCTGTGCCCCCCCCCCCCGCAGACGGCAGCCTTTACTCGGCCACGGTGGCCGATTTCCAGGCGAGTGACCCAGTGATTTATCGCAGCCTCAGCCCCGGGAGGCCCCCCCTGCGCACCCTCAAATACAGCTCTCGCTGGCTGATGGGTACCACGAGATGGGGGGCTGGGGGAGCAAGGGGGAAGGCTTGGGGGTGATGGGCATTGGGTGGGGGCACAGGTTTGGGGGGGGTACTGGGGGCACTGGGGATGGAGTGGGAGTATGGGTGTAGGTTTGGGTTGGGGGCAATGGGGTAGGGGTATGGGTTTGGGGGGTGTTGGGGGTGATGGGGATGAGGTGGGGGTATGGGTGTAGATTTGGGTTTGGGGAGGGATTGGGGGCAATGAGGTAGGGGTATGGGTTTGTGGAGTGTTGGGGGTGATGGGAATGGGGTGGGGGTACAGGTTTGGGAGGGTGTTGTGGGGTGATGGGGATGGGGTGGGGGTATAACGTTGTGTGGGGGTTGTTAGGGGGTGATGGGGATGGAGTAGGGGTACAGATTTGTGGGAGTATATGGGGGCAATGGGGTAGGGGTATGGGTTTGGGGGGTGTTGGGGGTGATGGGGATGGGGCCCTGATACAGGTATGGGGGGTTGTTCGGGTGTTATGGGGATGGGGTGGGGGTACAGGTTTTGGGGGGTGTTGCGGGGAAGGGTATGGGGGTGTGGAGGGGTGTTGGGGATGGAGTGGGAGTACAGGTTTGGGGAGGGTGTCGGGGGGCGATGGAGTAGGGCTATGGGTTTGGGTGGGGGGGCTGTTGAGGGGGTGCAGGATTGGGGATACAGAGATTGAGGGAATATGGGGGCAGGAAGGGGGGTACTGGGAGGGGGATATGAGAATGGGGTAGGGGGCTGAAGGGGTTGTGGGGTGATGGGGGCAGGAAGGGGGATATAGGTTGATGGGGACTGGGGGGTGTTGGGGGTCTGGGGATGGATGAGGGGGTGGGGGTGAAGGAGGGGGATGTTGGGGTCCTGTGGGTGGGTGGGGTGCTGGGTATCAGGGGGCTGGGGGGACCCAGCTGGGTTTCAGGGTGCAGGGCTACGGAGGGGGGGAGGACAGGGCCAGGGGTACAGGGCTGACCCCCACATCCCCACCCCGGGTCTCCCCAGAGCCCCACTTCGTGCAGGCGCTGCCCTACGGCCCCCATGTCTACTTCTTCTTCAGGGAGGTGGCAGTGGAGCTCAGCGCCCTGGGCAAGGTGGGCACAGGGGGAATGGGGGGCATGGGGCCACACCAGGGGGCTGGAGGTGGGGGCTGCTGCTGCCTGTGGATCCCAGGGTGCCGATGCCCACGTGTCCCTGGGTGCTAACACCCATGGGTGCCAATGCCCTTGGTCCCATTGATGCCGATGCCCATGTGCTTGGGTGCCAATGCCCCTGGGGCCCTGGATGTTGACACCCACAGGTGCCCCTGTGCCGATACCTGTGTGTCCCGGGATGCCAATGCCCATGGGTCCCTGGGTGCTGACACCCATAGGTGCCCACATGCCAATGCGTGTGTGTCCCTGGATGGTGACATTCCTGGATCCCTGTCTGCCTGTGTGGCCCTGGGTGCTGATGCCCATGTATCCCTGGTACTGACACCCATGGGTCCATGGATGCCGAATCCCATGGGTCCCTGGGTGCTAACACCCCTGGGTGCCCATGTGTTGATGCCCACGGGTCCCCGGGTGCTGACATCCATGGGTGCCAATGTGCCTATGCCTGTAGGTCCATGGATGCCTACACCCCTGGATCTGTGGGTCCCTGGGTGCTAAATCCCGCATGTCCCTGGGTGCCGATGCCTGTAGGTCCATGGGTGCCAATACCCCTGGATCTGTGGGTCCCCGGGTGCTAAATCCCACATTTCCCTGGGTGCCGATGCCCATGGGTGCCAGTGTGCCGATGCCTGTGGGCCCATGGATGCTGAATCCTGTGGGTCTCCAGGTGCTGACACCCATGGGTGCCTGTGTGCCAATGCCTTTGGTCCCATGGGTGCCATTGGCAGTGTTCCCATGGGTGCCATTGAGGGTACCCTTAGCAAGTTTGCAGATGACACTAAGCTGTGTGCAAGTGTGGATCTGCTGGAGGGTCGGGAGGCTCTGCAAAGGGACCTAAACAGGCTGGATCCATGGACTGAGTCCAATGGGATGAGGTTTAACACGGCCAAATGCCGGGTCCTGCACTTGGGGCACAACAACTCTATGCAGAGCTACAGACTGGGAGAAGTCTGGCTGGAAAACTGCCAGGAGGAGAGGGACCTGGGGGTGTTGGTCGACAGCGACTGACCATGAGCCAGCAGTGTGCCCAGGTGGCCAAGAAGGCCAATGGCATCCTGGCTTGGATCAGAAATGGTGTGACCAGCAGGGTCAAGGAGGTGATTCTCCCTCTGTACTCAGCACTGGTGAGGCCGCTCCTTGAATCCTGTGTTCAGTTGTGGGCCCCTCAGCACAAGAAGGATGTTGAGGCTCTGGAGCGAGTCCAGAGAAGAGTAATGAAGCTGGTGAAGGGGCTGGAGAACAGGCCTTATGAGGAACAGCTGTGAGAGCTGGGGGGGTTTCTCCTGGAGAAGAGGAGGCTGAGAGGAGACCTCATTACTCTCTGCAACTACCTGAAAGGAGGTTGTGGAGAGGAGGTAGCTGGGCTCTTCTGCCAAGGGACAGGGGACAGGACAAGAGGGAATGGCCTCAAGCTCCACCAGGGGAGATTTAGGCTGGAGATTAGGAGGAAGGTTTTCACACAGAGGGTCATTGGGCATTGGAATAGGCTGCCCAGGGAGGTGGTTGATTCCCCTTCCCTGGAGGTGTTTAAGGGACGGGTGGATGAGGTCTTGAGTGACTTGGTTTAGTGTTTGATAGGAATGGTTGGACTCAATAATCCAGTGGGTACCTTCCAACCTGGTTGTTCTATGATTCTATGATTCTATGAATGCCCGTGGATCCCTGGGTGCCGATGCCCTTGGTCCCTGGGTGCTGACACCGCTGGGTATCGGTGCAGGTGCTGGTGGCGCGTGTGGCCCGCGTGTGCCGCAATGACCGGGGGGGCTCCCCGCGGGTGCTGGAGCGGCGCTGGACGTCGTTCCTGAAGGTGCGGCTGCACTGCACCATCCCCGGTGACACTGTCTTCTACTTCGACGTCCTGGAGGCCGTGACGCCCCCCTGCACCCTGCACGGGCACCCCGCCATCCTCGCCCTCTTCGGCACCCAGCCCAACAGGCACGGGGACATGGGGGCCTGGGGGGCATCGGGCTGAAGGGCAGGGGAGTGTGGCATGAGGGGGACGTGGGGACAGGAGAGATGGGGAGGTGGGACATGGAGATACAGGAGATGTAGATATGGGGACATGGGACATGGAGATATGGGAACATGGGACATGGAGACACAGGAGATGGAGATATGGGAACCTGGGGACACAAGAGATGTAGATATGGGAACATGGGGCCACGGGAGATGTAGATATGAGGACATGGGGACACGGGAGATGGAGATATGGGAACATGGAGGCACAGGAGATGTAGATATGGGAACATGGGGACATGGGAGATGGAGATATGAGAACATGGGGACATGGGAGATGGAGATATGAGAACATGGGGACATGGGAGATGGAGATATGGGGACATGGAGGCACAGGAGATGGAGATATGGGGACATGGGACATGGGGACACAGAAGATGTAGATATGAGGACATGGGGACATAGGAGCGCTAGATATGGGAACACGGGGACACAGGAGATGGAGATATGGGGACACGGGGACACAGGAGATATGGGGACACGGGGACAGAAGAGATGGAGATATGGAGATGTGGGACATGAAGACGCAGGAGATAGAGGTGTGGGGACATGGAGGTGTGGGAAGGACAGACGTGGAGATGTACTTAGATGGGGATGGGCAATGGGGACACGGGAGATGGGGACACAGGAGGGACTTGGGCATGGGGGAAATGGGACATTGGGATGGACTTGGAGGGGGACACGGAGTGTCCTCAGCCCTGGTGTCACCCCCTGCCACCTCCCCAGCATCCCTGGCTCGGCTGTTTGCGCCTTCTACCTGGCCGACGTGGAGCGGGCGTTCGAGGGAGCCTTCGCCGAGTCGCGCGGTGGCATGTGGGCACCAGTGCCCGAAGAGAGGGTTCCCCGACCCAGGTAATCCCCGTGCCCCGGGAATCCCCGTGGTGCCACCGGCGGGGTCCCCACGGCTGCTGTGTCACAGGCCCGGCTGCTGTGCCGGGATGGCATCGGCCTCCGGCATTGCCACCTCGGCCGAGCTCCCCGATGAGACGCTGGCCTTCACCAAGGAGCACCCGTTGCTGCACCGCGCCCTCGCGCCTGCCGGCCACAGGCCACTCTTCACCCACACTGGCCCACGGTGCGTCCGGGGATGGGGACACTGGGGGCAGGGGGGCACTGTGGGGACAGGGGGACATTGCAGGGACAGGGCGTCATTGGGGACAGGGGGGCACTGCGGGGACAGGGCGTCATTGGGGACAGGGGGGCATTTCCAGGACAGGAGGACACAGGGGACAGAGAGCATTGCCAGGACAGGGCGTCACTGGGGACAGTGGGGCATTGTGGGGACAGGGGGGCACGGGGGACAGAGGGCATTGCCAGGACAGGGGGGCATTGGGGACAGGGTGGCACTGGGGACAAGGTGGCCTAAGGTGACACTGCAGGGACAAGGGGGACAATGGGGACAGGGTGGCACTGCAGACACATGGTGTCATTGGGGACAAGATGGCAGAGGGAATAGGGTGACACTGCAGGGACAGGGGGGCAATGAGGACAGGGTTACACTGCGGGCACAGCGTGTCATTGGGGACAAGGTGGCTCAGGGCATAGGGTGACACTGCAGGGACAGGGTGGCAATGGGGACAGGGTGGCACTGTGGGGACAGGATGTCATTGGGGACAAAGTGGCACAGGACATAGAGTGACACTGCAGGGACAGGGTGGCAATGGGGACAGGGTGACACTGCGGGCACAGGGTGTCACTGGGGACAAGGTGTCTCAGGGCATAGGGTGACACTGTAGGGACAAGGGGGGCAATGGGGACAGGGTGACACTGTGGGGACAGGATGCCATTGGGGACAAGGTGGCTCAGGGCATAGGCTGACACTGCAGGGACAGGGGGGGACAATGGGAAGAGGATGGGGGGGCACTGGGGACAGTGGACACTGCCTGGACGGGGGCGTCATTGGGGACAGTGGGGTCATTGGGGACAAGGTGGCACAGGGTGTAGAGTGACCCTGCAGGGACAGGGTGGCAATGGGGACAGGGTGACACCGCGGGGATAGGATGTGAGAAGGGTGGGGGTGCAGGGGAGTCCTCGTGCACAGCTCCTGTGCAAGGGGCGTGCAAAGCCCTGGTGTGAGGCCACGTGAGGGTGTGCAAGGGCTCCGAGTGAGGGTCGCAAGGGTCTTGTGCAAAGGGGTGTGGAGCTGTGGTGCAAGGGTGTGCAAAGCTCTGGAGGGAGGTTGTGCAAAGCCATGGTGGCAGGGTGTGCAAAACCCTGCTACAAAGCCATGTGAGGGTGTGTAAGACCTGAGGGCAAGGGGGCAAGGACCACATGCAAAACCCTGGTGCGAGACCACGTGAGGGTGTGCAAGGCCTCTGAGCAAGGGTTGCAAGGGTCTTGTGCACAGGGGTGTGAAGCCCTGGTGGGAGGGTGTGCAAAGCCCTGGTGCCAAGGCCAGGTGAGGGTGCATAAGGCCCAGGGGCGAGGGCCGCGTGCAAAGCCTTGGTGCACAAATGTGCAAGACCTTGGTGTGAGGGCGTGCGAGGGGCTGCAGCACCACGTGCAAGGCCTCGTGCGAGGGTGCATTGGGTGCAGGCTGACGCAGCTGGCAGTGGACGTGGGCGTGGGACCATGGGGCAACCGCACGGTGCTGTTCCTGGGCGCCGAGGACGGGCACGTGCTGAAGGTCCTGGTGGGGACACGGCCCCCCGAGGACCCCCGGCCGCTCGGGGCCACCATGGCACCCGGGGACACCCAGAAGCCTGGGGACACTGGGGACACCGGCTCCGAGACACTGCTGCTGGACGAGATCAGCCTCTACGACCCTGGGCGGTGAGACCTGGGAGTGGGGGGCTCATGGGGTCCTTGGGTGCTTCTAGGGGCTGGGGTACTCCTGGGGTCCTTGGGTGCTTCTAGGGGCTGGGATGCTCATGGGGTCATTGGGTGCTTCTAGGGCCTGGGATGCTCATGGGGTCATTGGGTGCTGGGGTGCTCCTGCCGTCCTTGAGTGCTTCTAGGGACTGGGGGGCTTATGAGGTCCTTGGGCGCTGGGTCCTGGGGGGCTTCTAGGGGCTGGGGTGATCATGGGGTCCTTGGGTACTGGGGTGCTCATGAGGTCCTTGGGCGCTGGGGTGCTCCTGGGGCCCTTGGGTGCTTCTAGGGGCTGGGGGGCTCATAGGGTCCTGGGGTGCTCATGGGGTCCTTGGGTGCTTCTAGGAGCTGGGGTGCTCATGGGGTCCTTGGGTGTTTCTAGGGGCTGGGAGGCTCATGGGGTCCTTGGGTGCTGGGGTGCTCATGGGGTCCTTGAGTGCTTCTAGGGACTGGGGGGCTCATAGGGTCCTTGGGTGCTGGGGTGCTCATGGGGTCCTTGAGTGCTTCTAGGGACTGGGGGGCTCATGGGGTCCTTGGGTGCTGGGGTGCTCATGGGGTCCTTGGGTGCTTCTAGGGGCTGGGAGGCTCATAGGGTCCTTGGGTGCTGGGGAGCTCTGGGTGCTGGGGAGCTCATGAGGTGCTTATGGGAGCTGTGGGGCTTGTGGGGACCATGGGGTTGGGGGCACCATGGGGTGCTCATGGGGTCCTTGGGTACTGGGAGGCTCTGGGAGCTGTGGGGCTTGTGGGCACCATGGGGTTGGGGATGCTGGGGGGCTCATGGGTGCTGTGGGGCTTGTGGGCCCCATGGGGCTGGGGGTGCTGGGGGTTGCCTGAAGCAGAGGGCACTGGTGGGTGCAGCAGTGATTTGGGGGCCCTCGGGGTGCTGGGGAGGGGGGCACATGGGTGCCATGGGATGCTGGTGGGTGCTATGGGGTCATGCGGGAGTTCTGGGGTGCTGGTGGGTGCCAGAGGGTACTGGTGGGTGCCATGGGGTACTGGTGGGGGCTACGGGGTGCTGGTGGGTGCTGTGGGGCCATGCAGGTGCCATGGGGTGCTGGTGGGTGCTATGGGGTGCTGGTGGGTGCTGTGGGGAGCTGATGGGTGCTATGGGGTGCTGGTGGGTGCTGGGAGGAGCTAATGAGTGCTATGGGGTGCTGGTGGGTGCTATGGGGTGCTGGTGGGTGCTGGTGGGTGCCATGGGGTACTGGTGGATGCTGGGTGGTGCCATGGGGAGCTGGGGGGTGCTATGGGGCCATGCAAGAATTCTAGGGTGCTGGTGGGTGCTGTCGGGTGTTGGTGAATGTCGTGGGGAGCTGTGGGGTACTGGTGGGTGCTGGTGCATGCCATGGGGTATTGGTGGGTGCTGGTGGGTGCCATGGGGAGCTGGTGGGTGCTGTGAGATCATGCAGGAATTCTAGGGGGCTGTGGGCTATTGGTGGGTGCCATGGAGTCATACAGGTACTATAGGGTTCTGGCGGGTGCCATGGGGTGCTGGTGGGTTCCATGGGGAGTGAGTACGTGCCATGGGGTGCTGGAGGGTGACATGGAGTCACACAGGTACCATAGGGTGCTGGTGGGTGCCGTGGGGCTGCGATGATGCGGGTAGGTGCCAGCAGGCTCTGTGGGGTGCAGCCCAGTGCCGTGACGGGTGATGTGGGGTGCAGGTGCCGGGGGCCGCGGGACGCCAGCCGGGTGCTGGGGCTGGAGCTGCACCCGCCGGGCCAGGAGCTCTACGTCGCCTTCGCCGGGTGCCTGGTGCGGCTGCCCCTGAGCCGCTGCGCCCAGCACGGCACCTGCCGCAGGTGAGCGGGGCGTGCGAGGGCATGCGAGTGCACAAGGATGGGAAGGTGCAAGGGCATGAGGGCTCATAAGGAGAGGGAAGGGTACAAGGCTCCATGGGTGTGCGAGGGCATGGGAGTGTGCAAGGGGATGGAGGGTACCAGGGCGTGTATAAGGGCACGAGGACACCCAAAGGCTCAGAGGCACATGCTTCCGTGGGGGCACGAGGGTTTGCGAGGGCATGGAGACATGTTGAGGGCACAGGGGCGTGCAAGGGCGGTACGGGGGCCAAGGAGCTTGGGCATGTGAGCGTGTGCAAGATCCCAAGGGCATGTGACAGCACGGAGACGTGCGAGAGCACAGGGGTGTGCGAGGATGTGTGAGGGCACACAGCATGCATTGGGGCTGGAGGGCATGGGATGTGCAAGGGCATGGGGGTGTGCAAGGGTGGGTGGTCACAGGGTGTGCCAAGGGTGTGGGAACGTGTGAGGGTGTGTGAGGGCACGGGGCACTTGAGGACATGGGATGTGCAAGGGCATGGGAGCATGTGAGAGTGCAAGGTCATGGGGTGCACCAAGAGCGTAAGAGCGTGCTAGGGCACAGGGTGTGCCAAGGGCATGGGAGCATGTGAGGGTGTGCAAGGGCACGGGGCATGTGAAGTCTGGAGGGCACGGGGTGTGCCAAGGGCATGGGAAAGTGCAAGAGCATGCAAGGTCGTAGGGTGTGCCAAGGGCATGAGTGTGTGCAAGGGCACAGGGTGTGCCAAGGGCATGGGAGCATGCTAGGGTGTGCAAGGGCACAGGGCATGTGAGGTCTGGAGGGCATGGGGTGTGCCAAGGGCATGGGAAAGCGCAAAAGCGTGCAAGGTCATAGGGTGTGCCAAGAGCATGAGTGCGTGCAAGGGCACAGGGCATGTGAGGACTGGAGAGCACAGGGCGTGCAAGGGCCTGGGGGCGTGCAAGGCTACGGGTTGTGCCAAGGGCATGAGAGTGTGCAAGGGCATGGGGCATGGGAGGGCTGGAGGGCACAGGGTGTGCAAGGGCCTGTGAGTGTGCAAGGCTACGTGCTGTGCCAAGGGCATGAGAGTGTGCAAGGGCATGGGGCATGGGAGGGCATGTGAGGGCTGGAGGGCACGGGGTGTGCAAGGGCCTGGGAGCGTGCGAGGACGTGCGAGGGCACAAGGCCTGCGAGTCCCCCGTGCAGGAGCTGCCTGGCCGCGCGGGACCCCTACTGTGTGTGGCTTCCCCCGAGGGGCTGCGTCCCCTTCTCCCAGGACCTCCCGTGAGTGCCCCCAGCCCCCAAGTCCCCCTCCCCATCCCCTGGGTCCCTTCTCCCTGGGGTGGGCGACGCTGGGGACAGCAGGTGACATCCCCCCCTGTGTCCTAGGAGCGGCTTTGAGCAGGATGTGGAGGGATCCCTTGGGATCACTGAGAGCTGCCAAGGTGAAGGGAGGGGACGTGGGGGATATTGGGGGGTCACTGAGGGAAATTCTGGGGACAGGAGGTCATGGGGGGATGGACGTGACACCAGGGGGACCCTGGGGACCCTGGGACACATGGGTGATGCTGGAAGATGTGAAGGACATCAGGGGACGTGGGTGGCCTCGGGGGATGTGGTTGGTCTCAGGGGACGTGGGTGGCCTTCAGGGACACTGGTGGCCTCACGATGCGGGTGGTCTTGGGGGACACGGGTGGCCTTGGGGGATGTGGGTGGTCTTGGGGGACACGGGTTGTCTTGGGGGACACCAGTGGTCTCAGGAACATGGAGGGGCCTGGCCTGACCCTGCTGTGCTCTCCCAGATGTCCCAGCTGAGGGGGACAGTGACAGAGACGGAGACTTGGCCCATGGTCAGTGACACCATCTGCCCCCCAGACACCCACCGGGAGGGACACGGGAGGGACCTGGGGACTGGGAGAGGGATCCCATAAATCAGGAGGGACCCCGGGGATGGGAGAGGGAGCCAAGGATGTGGGGATCCCATGGACCAAGAAGGGACCCCCAGGGTGGTAGAGACCCCAGAGACCAAGAGGGACCCTGGAAACTAGAGAAGGACTTGGGGTGAGGCCCCCAGGGATGAAAATAGGAGCCTAGGGGTGGGAGAGGGAGCAAGAGAGACCCTGGGGATTGGAGAGGGACCCCAGGGACTAGAAAGGGACACTGTGAGGAGGGAGACCCCAGGGACCAAAAATGGAATCCATGGGTGGGAGAGGGACCCTAGAGACCAAAGGGCCTCTGGGGGTGGGAGGGAGTCCTTGGGCTGGGGTGGACCCCAGGGACCAGGAGGGACCCCAGGGATGAGGATCACCCCAGGGGTTAGAGAGGATTCTCAGGTTGGGGGGACCCCAGGGACCAAGAGGGACCCCCAGGGATGAGGATCACCCCAGGGATGAGGGTCACCCCAGGGGTTGGAGAGGATTCTCAGGTTGGGGGGACCCCAGGGACCAAAAATGGAATCCATAGGTGGGAGAGGGACTGTAGAGACCAAGGTGCCCCTGGGGGTGGGAGTGAGTCCTTGGGTTGGGGGGACCCCAGGGACCAGAAAGGGACCCCAGGGACCAGGAGGGACCCCGGGGATGAGGGTCACCCCAGGGGTTGGAGAGGATTCTTAGGTTGGGGGGACCCTAGGGACCAAGAGGGACCCCAGGGATGAGGGTCACCTCAGGGATGAGGGTCACCCTAGGGATGAGAATCACCCCAGGGATGAGGGTCACCCTAGGGGTGGGAGAGGGTCCTGAGGTTGGGGGGGGGCTGCAGGGCCCAGAGAGGAGCCCCCAACCCCCTGGGCTGTTGGGGTCGCGGTGCGTGGGGCTGATGGTTGGTCCCGCAGGTGTGTGCCAGGCCGTGCCAGGGGTGACGGTGCGTGTGCCGGTGCTGGTGGGCTGCGTGTTGGCCGCCTTCGCTCTGGGCGCTGTGGCCGCAGGGCTGGTGGCGGCCGCCTGCCGCCCCTCTGCGCCCAAGGGGACCCCGGAGCCCCCCGACACCCCCTCGCAGCCCCCAGCCCCACCGCCCGTCCCCCGCCTCTACCCCACGCTGCCAGGACCTGGGGGGCTGCGGGAGCCCCCGACGCCCCCCGACACCCCCAAGGCCGCCCCGCAACGGGTGACGGAGCCTCATCGTGGCCTGACCCCCAACCCAGGCCCTCCCGAGCCCCCCGGGCCGGGACCCCCACCCAGGCCTGCGCTGGAGGAGCTGCTGCAGCGGCTGCACGGATCGGGGGGCTCGGGGTGGCCGGTGACCCCCCCCGGTTCCTTCGCCAACCGGGTGCAGCCGGGCGTGGGGTACCCCGCAGCCCCCCGAGACGGGGCTCCCCGCCGGCTGGACGTGCCCCCCGACAGCCCCCCCCCGCCTCGCCGACCCCTGGCACAGAGACACTCCCTGGGGGGACCCACGGGACCCCCCGGCTCAGCAAGGCCCCTCACCCGCATGCACTCGCTGGGGGGGACGCCCTGGGGACCCCGGCCCCCTGCTTTCGAGAGAGGCCTCACCCCCAAACCCCCCGTGCTGCCCAAGCCCCTGCTGCTCCCCATGGCCCCCGGCCGCCCATGAGCCCCCCAGGACATGGGGACAGCCCCCCAGCCTCCCCTAGGGTGATGAGGGTCCCCTTGTCCCCAGGTGTCCCCCTCCCTGGAGTGACAAGGGTTCCTGTGTCCCCAGATGTCCTCTCCAGTGTGACAAGGGTCCCCAGGTGTCCACCTCTCTGGAGTGACAAGGGTTCCTGTGTCCCCAAATGTCCACTCCAAGTGTGACAAGGGTCCCCACGTGTCCCCCTCCCCAGGGTGATGAAGGTCCCCGTGTCCTCCTCTTTGGGGTGGCAAGGGTTCATGTGTCCCCAGGTGTCCCTCTCCCTGGGATGACAATGGACCCCATGTCCCCAGGTGTCCCCCTCCATGGGGTCATAACAATCCCCGTGTCACCAGGTATCCCCCTCTTTGGGGTGACAAGGGTCCCTGTGTCCCCCAATGTCCTCTCCAGTGTGACAAGGGTCCCCACGTGTCCCCTTCCCCAGGGTGATGAAAGTCCCCGTGTCCTCCTCTTTGAGGTGACAAGGGTTCCTGCGTCCCCAGATGTCCCTCTCCCTGGGATGACAAGGGACCCCACGTCCCCAGGTGTCCCCCTCCATGGGGTCATAACAATCCCTGTGTCACCAGGTATCCCCCTCTCTGGGGTGGCAGGGGTCCCCGTGTCTCCAGGTGTCCCTCTCTCTGGGGTGGTGAGGATCCCCGTGTCTTCAGGTGTCCCTCTCCCCAGCGTGACAAAGGTCCCATTGTCCCCCAGTGTCCCTCTCCCTGCGGGGACAAGGGTACCCATGTCCCTAGCTGTCTCCCTCCCTGGGGACAAGGGTCCCTGCTTCCCCCCGCCTCAGTGTCCCTATTTCCCAGGGCTTTTCCCTTTGGATCCTCTCTAATTTATTGGCTGCTTTGGGGTCTCCAGAGCTGCTGTGGCCTCCCTGAACACCTGGAAGGGTGTGGGACATGGCAACTCAGGGCACCAGAGCTTTGTTCCTCCTACTGTGTAGGATAAATCCCACATTAAAGCCACAATCCTTCCTGCACTGGCACTCGCCTGGCTCTGTCTGGGGTGCGGGATGGGATGGGACAATGGGAAGGTGCCACCAGAGTGCAGCTTGGGGACACGGAGTGGCCCTAGGAGAACAGGCAGGTACAACAGAATCACCAGGTTGGAAGAGACCTACGGGATCATCAAGTCCAACCATTCCCATCAATCACTAACCCATGTCCCTCAGCACCTCGTCCATTCGTCCCTTAAACCCCTCCAGGGAAGGGGAATCAACCCCCTCCCTAGGCAGCCTCTGACACTGACCAATCACCCTTTCTGTGAAGAATTCTTTCCTGCTGTCCAGCTTGTCCCTCCCCTGATGGAGCTTGAGGCCATTCCCTCTTGGTCTGTCCCTTGGGAAAAGAGCCCAACTCCCTCCTCTTCACAACCTTCTCTCAGGGAGTCCCAGAGAGCAATGAGGTCTCCCCTCAGCTTCCTCTTCTCCAGGATAAACCCCCCCAGCTCTCTCAGACGCTCCTCTTCTTCTCCAGCCCCTTCACCAGCTTCCTTGCTCTTCTCTGCACTCACTCCAGAGCCTCCACATCCTTCTTGTGGGGAGGGGCCCACAACTGACCCCAGGATTCGAGGAACAGTCTCCCCAGGGCCCAGTCCAGAGGGAGAAGGTCTGATCCAAACCAAGCTGCCCTTGGCCTTCTTGGCCACCTGGGCCCCTGCTGCCTCCTCTTCAACCAACACCCCCAGGTCCTTCTCCTCCAGGCACTTTCCAGCCAGACTTCTCCTAGGCTGGAGCTGCTCAGGGTTGTTGTGCCCCAAGTGCAGGATCCGCCATTTGGCCTCGTTAACCCTCCTGCCGTTAGTCTCAGCCCATGGATCCAGCCTGGTCAGATCCCTTTGGAGCCTCCCGACCCTCCAGCAGATCCAGCTTCCACCCAGCTTAGAGTCATCTGCAAACTTGCTCAGGGAGCACTCGATGCCTCATCCAGGTCATTGATGAAGACACTGGGCAGAGACATTTAACCAGGGCAGAGGAAGCCTCTTGCGCAGCTTTGGTTATTTCATGAAGAAACAGAGTACAAAACCCATATAAACATTGAAATTCCCACATTTCTGGCCCTGCCCCTTGGGAGATGTGGGGCCTGAGTGCCCTGCTCCTTGGCACAGCACTGGGGGCCTCATCCCCAGCGATTCAGTCTGTGAGAAATCACAGGCACAAGGAACAAGCTGATAAAGGTGGGATTAGGAACCTAATCGGATTTGGCCCCCGGAGTGGGTTGAATCAGGTCGTGTGGGGTACGGACAGGGCTGACCCTGCCAAGGACTCCCAAGGGTTGTTATTCCCTTCCTCCTGAGAGGATTGAGCTGGCTTTTCCATGACCTGCTCTCATCCCACTGGAAAAAAATAAAAGCTCAACCCACTCTTCCACACTTTGCTTCCCAAGTGGAATAAAGGGAGCTGGTTACTGTGAGCGAAATCCCAACTAACCGAACCAAACCGGCTCAGTTTAGCGCCGCAACACTGCCTCCGCTCTGCTTCTGCTCTAGTTTCTCCAGGGAAGGGAGCAGGGATTCTTCCAAGGCTCTGGCGACTGAGGCTGGACGTGTGGGCTCTTCACCATGGAGCTGGCTCCGCGCTGACCTCTCCGATCCAGCCCTGGTGAGAAAAACCCTGACGCAGCAGAGGCAGCCTGGCTGTGGGTGGGAGGCTGCTGACCACGCGCCGGCTGGACAAACCACCGCTCTTGGCTCCTGTGGAGGAGCAGGGCTTGAAATTCCTTCAAAATGCCAGGCGGGGAACGCATTCTCCTCGGTTTTGTTCAACCCTGGGCACGGTACTTGCACAAATGCCATTCGCTTGTGGCTCCCTGCGCAGGCGAAGCACGGCAGCTCCGCCAGCTTTCCTGATTCCAGCTCCGCTCATCACGAGCACCACGGCCTTTCCCTTACGCTTAAGTTTTCCCAGCTGGAAGGACTTCCTAGCACAGCCAGAGAGGATGGACGTAACCACGGAGATGCCAAAGGCTGGTGTTTGTACACCTGACAGTGGCCGAGCCCTCATTTACACACGATAAACACCGATTTCAGGCAAAACGTAAAAGCTGTTGCTGAGAGCAACCCTTGCCATACATAATCACTCCTGTGATGGAGAATAATCACAGGGGTCTGGAGAGCAGACCTTATGAAAAACGGCTGAGAGAGCTGGGGGTGTTCAGCCTAGAGAAGAGGAGGCCGAGAGGAGACCTCATTACTCTCTACAACTCCCTGAAAGGAGGTTGTGGAAAGGAGGGAGCTGGGCTCTTCTCCCAAGGGACAGGGGACAGGACAAGAGGGAATGGCCTCAAGCTCCACCAGGGGAGATTTAGGCTGGAGATTAGGAGGAAGTTTTTCACGGAAAGGGTGATTGGGCATTGGAATAGGCTGCCCAGGGAGGTGGTTGATTCCCCTTCCCTGGAGGTGTTTAAGGCACAGGGAGATGAGGTGCTGAGGGAGATGGTTTAGTGTTTGATAGGAATGGTTGGACTCGATGATCCGATGGGTCTCTTCCAACCTGGTTGTTCTATGATTCTATGATTCTATAATCGCCCTGGCTTTACTATAACCCTGCCTCAAACCCTTCAACACTGACTGTTGTGGTCCACTCGTAAGCAGACGTGATCATAGAATCATAGAATCACCAGGTTGGAAGAGACCCACCAGATCATCAACTTAAACCATTCCCATCAATCACCAACCCATGTCCCTCAGTATCTCGTCCACCTGTCCCTTAAACCCCTCCAGGGAAGGCAACTCAACCCCCTCCCTGGGCAGCGTCTGACACTGCCCAGTGATGAATTTCAGAGGTTGGAAGCAGGGGTGAGCGAGTTGCAAGAAAAAGGAGGAGCTGTCAGTGCTACTAAAGCTGAGGAGCAATCAGGAAAACCGACTTCACTCCCAACTGAGCGCGATGGAGCCTCTCCTGCTGCTTTCCCAAAGAGCTGCGGCCTGCCTTGCGCGCAGCCCACACACTGCATTTCTCCAGGAAATCCTAAATAACCTCAGTCAGCAACTGTGACTCCACTAAAAACCCTGAGCTCCAGCTCCAGCAAAACAACACAAGGAATTCCGCCAGCTCCTTTCCTCCTACTGGTAACTCAACTTGAGCACTGCCCCTCAGCCTCCTGGGTGTTTATTGCGGAAGAGCAGAGGGTGGCAAACAGACAGCTCAGCTCAGCTCATTCCTGAGGCTTTTGCAGACCACAACCTCAAACCCTCAGCAGTGCAGAGAAACACGTCAGAGCTGGTGGGAACTGGAGTTACAAGGTTTAACACGGCCAAATGCCGGGTCCTGCACTTGGGGCACAACAACCCTATGCAGAGCTACAGACTGGGAGAAGCCTGGCTGGAAAATTGCCAGGAGGAGAGGGACCTGGGGGGGTTGGTCGACAGCGACTGACCACGAGCCAGCAGTGTGCCCAGGTGGCCAAGAAGGCCAATGGCATCCTGGCTTGGATCAGAAATGGTGTGACCAGCAGGGCCAGGGAGGTGATTCTCCCTCTGGACTCAGCACTGGTGAGGCTGCTCCTTGAATCCTGTGTTCAGTTGTGGGCCCCTCAGCACAAGAAGGATGTTGAGGCTCTGGAGTGAGTCCAGAGAAGAGCAACGAAGCTGGTGAAGGGGCTGGAGAACAGGCCCTATGAGGAGCGGCTGAGAGAGCTTGGGGTGTTTATCCTAGAGAAGAGGAGGCTGAGAGGAGACCTCATTACTCTCTCCAGCTACCTGAAAGGAGGTTGTAGAGAGGAGGGAGCTGGGCTCTTCTCCCAAGGGACAGGGGACAGGACAAGAGGGAATGGCCTCAAGCTCCACCAGGGGAGATTTAGTCTGGAGATTAGGAGGAGGTTTTTCACACAGAGGGTCATTGGGCATTGGAACAGGCTGCCCAGGGAGGTGGTTGATTCACCTTCCCTGGAGGTGTTTAGGGCACAGGTAGATGAGGTCTTGAGGGACTTGGTTTAGTGTTTGATAGGAATGGTTGGAGTAGAAGATCCGATGGGTCCCTTCCAACCTGGTTGTTCTATGATTCTATGATTCTAAGTGGGAGTATCTACCTTGTCTTTCTGCAAGTATTCTACAGCCTGTTCCACTTTTTGCTTCTCGGCCAGCAGCTTCTCCTCCTCTGTGTTAATGCTGCCCCTGGTAAGAGTCTGCCCCATAACCTGGTCAGCAGGTATCATTAGAGCCGAATCACTGAGAAGGTGAGAAATTACACAGCGTGAGACAGATGTTTCTCAAAAGACTGCTCCAAAATCTCTGTGTTGGTGTGGTGCTGGAGGAAAGAAGGAGACCTGTGGATTGCCAGTCATAGAATCACCAGGTTGGAAAGGACCCACCGGCTCATCAAGTCCAACCATTCCCATCAATCACTATCCCATGTCCCTCAACACCTCGGCCACCCGTCCCTTAAACACGTCCAGGGAAGGCAACTCAACCCCCTCCCTGGGCAGTTCCAGTGCCAAATGATCCTTTCTATGAAAAATTTCTTCCTGATATCCATCCTGAGCCTCCCCTGGTGGAGCTTGAGGCCATTCCCTCTCGTCCTGTCCCCTGTCCCTTGGCAGAAGAGCCCAGCTCCCTCCTCTCCACAATCTCCTTTTAGATGCCGAAGTCTTCCCAGAGAACAGAGAAACTCTGGACGAGTTTTCCCATTTTCTTTATGCAGGGCTCTGAAATCCCCAGGTATTTAACAACAGTGTGGACAGAATCCAAAGTGAAAGCTCCACATCTTGATAGGAATGGTTGGACTAGAAGATCCGATGGGTCCCTTCCAACCTGGTTGTTCTATGATTCTATGATCTCAAAAAATGTGGGGCAACAATCCTCCCTCGGGCTAAGAAAAAGGAACAGAAAGTCTGTTTCATTTCCAATGAAGTTGGTGCTTGCAGCCAAGCTCCAAAGCAGCTTTAGACACCTACAGGAGCTGCAAATGCTCCTGAACACAAACGCATTTAGAATCACAGAATCATAGAACAACCAGGTTGGAAGAGACCCATCGGATCATCGAGTCCAACCATTCCTATCAAACACTAAACCAAGTCCCTCAGCACCTCATCTCCCTGTGCCTTAAACACCTCCAGGGAAGGTGAATCAACCACCTCCCTGGGCAGCCTATTCCAATGCCCAACGACCCTTTCTGTGAAAATTTAAATCTGCAGCCAGAGGTTTCCAGTCTGGGAAGGCAGCAGCAATAAACCTGTCTAGCCCAGGCGGAGAAACGCAGCCGAAGGTGGCTCAACAGTTCCCCCTTTGTCTTCCTTAGGCCAGGAGTGGGTTGCAAGCCAAGAATTATTTGTAGTAATTAGGCAAATAACTCGGAATGATTTAGAAAATTGCTTTTCGCTCACGCAGCCCGTGAGCAGGCAGAACTGCTGTGACCTACCCAGCAGCCTAACACTGTCTGCGCGGCACAGGAGAGTCGCTTGGCTCCCTCATCCTCTTGTTCTGCACCGGCATTAATGCAAATAACGGCGTATCCCTGGGACACGCTGAAAGAAATGCTGGTAGCAGACAAGATGAATTGCATCTCCTGGGGGACGGGGGGCAGGACAAGAGGGAATGGCCTCAAGCTCCACCAGGGGAGATTTAGGTTGGACATGGGGAAGGAGTTCTTCACAGAGGGGGTCATAGGGCACTGGGGGAGGCTGCCCGAGGTGGGGGTTGATTCACCTTCCCTGGAGGTGTTTGGGGTGTGGGAGGACGAGGTGCTGAGGGACATGGTTTAGAGATTGGTGGGAATTGTTGGACTTGATGGTCTCTTCCAACCTGGTGATTCTATGATCCTTGAGGACCCCAAAATTCCCTGTAGGAGCGCTGGGAGCTCTGCCCTGCTTTGCTGAGCACCACGGACGTTTGCTTTGAAAAACTGGTGGATTCCATTTCCCTAGGCAATAAAAGGGAGTTATGGGAGGGAGAGGTGTGATGAGAAAGGAGGTTGTGGAGAGGAGGGAGCTGGGCTCTTCTCCCAAGGGACACGGGACAGGCCGAGAGGGAATGGCCTCAAGCTCCACCAGGGGAGGGACAGGCTGAACATAAGGAAAAAAAAAAATTCAGGGAAAGGGTGATTGGTCAGTGTCAGAGGCTGCCCAGGAAGGGGGTTGAGTCCCCTTCCCAGGAGGTGTTTAAGGGATGAGTGGACAAGGTGCTGAGGGACATGGGTTAGTGATTGATGGGAATGGTTGGACTCCATGATCTGGTGGGTCTCTTCCAACCCAGTGATTCTATGATTCTATGAGATTGCTATTAACAGTCCAACACCAAGTTTTACCAGAACTGCGACTGCTGTCATTGCTAAAAGCAACAGGTTGCAGTTTCATTGGTTGGCTGATCACCCGCAGACGGGGAAGCTCCCCACAAGGTAGAGGAATCGCCTTTGCCCGGCTGCCAGAGACACCAGCTGAGCTGAGACTTCTCCTCCTATGAGATATTCATGCATAGCAAGGTGTATTAAGCTACAAACAAGCGGCTGGTGAGCTGGTTGGAAAAGACCCACAGGATCATCGAGTCCCTTTCATAGAATCATAGAATCATAGAACAACCAGGTTGGAAGAGACCCATCGGATCATTGAGTCCAAACATTCGTATCAAACACTAACCCATGTCCCTCAGGACCTCATCTACCTGTCCCTTGAAAGCCTCCAGGGAAGGGGAATCAACCCCCTCTCTGGGCAGCCTATTCCAATGCACAATGACCCTTTCTGTGAAAATCTCCTCCTAATCTCCAGCCTAAATCTCCCCTGGTGGAGCTTGAGGCCATTCCCTCTTGTCCTGTCCCCTGTCCCTTGGCAGAAGAGCCCAGCTCCCTCCTCTCCACAACCTCCTCTCAGGTAGTTGCAGAGAGTAATGAGGTCTCCCCTCAGCCTCCTCTTCTCTAGACTGAACACCCCCAGCTCTCTCAGCCGCTCCTCATAAGGCCTGTTCTCCAGCCCCTTCACCAGCTTTGTGGCTCTTCTCTGGACTCTCTCCAGAGCCTCAACATCCTTCTTGTGCTGAGGGGCCCACAACTGAACACAGGATTCAAGGAGCGGCCTCACCAGTGCTGAGTACAAAGGGAGAATCACCTCCCTGGCCCTGCTGGTCACACCATTTCTGATACAAGCCAGGATGTGTCACAAGCTTAGTGTCATCCACAAACTTGCTCAGGGAGCACTCTATGCCTTCATCCAGGTCATTGATAAAGACACTGAACAGGGCTGGACCCAGCACTGAGCCTGGCAGAGATTTTAACCCCTCCTGGAAGCCAGCGGCCGAGCATGGATCCGTTCCAGCACGGTGCTGACAAGGGGATCACAGCAGCTGCCGGCCGTGCCGGGATCCAGATGGTTTATGGGCAGCAGTTATTGTTTCCCTTTGGAAGTCAATCCCTGTTTCCCTTTGGAAATCAATCACGTACACTGGCTTGTATCAGAAATGGTGTGACCAGCAGGGCCAGGGAGGTTATTCTCCCTCTGGACTCAGCACTGGTGAGGCCGCTCCTTGAATCCTGTGTTCAGTTGTGGGCCCCTCAGCACAAGAAGGATGTTGAGGCTCTGGAGCAAGTCCAGAGAAGAGTAATGAAGCTGGTGAAGGGGCTGGAGAACAGGCCCTATGAGGAGTGGCTGGGAGAGCTGGGGGGGTTTATCCTGGAGAAGAGGAGGCTTAGAGGAGACCTCATTGCTCTCTACAACTACCTGAAAGGTGGTAGGACAAGAGGGAATGGCCTCAAGCTCCACCAGGGGAGATTTAGGCTAGAGATTAGGAGGAAGTTTTTCACAGAAAGGGTCATTGGGCATTGGAATAGGCTGCCCAGGGAGTTGGTTGATTCACCTTCCCTGGAGGTGTTTAAGGCACTGGTAGATGAGATGCTGAGGGAGATGGTTTAGTGTTTGATAGGAATGGTTGGACTCGATGATCCGATGGGTCTCTTCCAACCTGGTTGTTCTGTGATTCTATTCTATGATTCTATGCTCCTCACCCTGCTGTCCATCCAGGGCGTCGAGGAGGAGGAAGGGCTGGATGGGGCTCTGCAGGCTGCCCAGATGGGCCAGGAAGGGATGACGTGCCCCTCTCCACTGCCAACTACTTCTCGTAGGGCTGAATTGAAGGGATTCCTTTCCACTGCTTCCTCCCTCTTACCTTCAGAAATAAAGCAAGCACCAAAAGAGTCAGCGTTTCCTTCTCTCTTCCTTGAATAGAAACCAAGGGCTGGGGGAAACGCTCAAGCACGCAGTTTGAGGCTCCTGGGATGCCCTTTATGGAAGGGAATCGGGAAACACAGGAACTCTTAGGAGGGGAAAGAAACTAAAAACATAGATGTATAGAATGGTTTGAGTTGGAAGGGACCTCAAGGATCATCTAATTCCAGCCCCTCTGCCATGGGCAGGGACACCTCCCACTGCATCAGGGGCTCCAAGCCCCATCCAACCTGCCCTTGGACACCCCCAGGGATGGAGCAAGCATGACTGCCCTGGGAAACCTGGAAGAGATCCTCCCCACCCTCACAGCAAAACATTTCTTGGACCTGAAGGCAGCTGTTAGGCTCCGCAAAGCTTCCATCCAACCCTTTCTGCAGCGCTAATGAAGACAAACGAGTCTAAAACACTCATTGTGCCTCAAAAGCCTCATCTGGACAAGCGTGGCCAGAGCAGCCATGAGGAGGCTGTTTGGCTTGGCTGGATGAAGTCCAATTGGACTCCCTGGAGAGCTTGTGTGTGAGTTAGTGGCTCACATGGATAATCACGATTGTAAAACCTCAGGTGCATCCTGCTCCCGGCGCCCGAGCACAGGAAACAGAGCGGAGCTGACCCACCGTGAGTTGGATGCCAGAGAGGAAAACACTCCAACTCCGCAGGTCAAAGCATCGGGACTGCGGCACCAGCAGCTTAAAGGCATCAAATCGCTCGTCCCCAGCTTCTAGGAAAAACGCTGAACTCCGGGAAAATCAATCAATTAATTCCAAGGTGAAAGGATTATAGAAACTTTAATGTTATCAAATTCCTTAATCTGAAGTTAATTGAAGGTCAGACATTGCACTCCACAAAGAGACCGTAAAAGATTATAAAAAAAAAACCACAACAAAATACACACCCAAATCTTCCTGTAAAAAAGTGTTTCCGGAGCCTCAAGAGCCTCAGAAGCTGCTGGTGACTAGAGACATCACAAAGCAAAGCAGGGACAGTAATCGGTTCAGAGAATGCCTTTATGGAGCAAGTTTTTATCATGGAATGGGTTGGAATGAAGGGACCTCAAAGCCCATCCAGTCCCCCTGGGACACCTCCCGCTGGATCAGGGGCTCCAAGCCCCATCCAACCTGCCCTTGAACCCCTCCAGGGATGGGATCTGGGGGTTCTGGTTGATGTCAAGTGAGAATCATGGAATTATGAGATGGTTTGGGTTGGAAGGGACCTCACAGCCCATCCAGTCCCACCCCCAGGGACACCTCCCACTGCATCAGGGGCTCCAAGCCCCATCCAACCTGCCCTTGAACCCCTCCAGGGATGAAGCAACCTGGGCCAGGGTCTCCTCACCCTCACATTTTCTCCCCAAAATTGCATCTCAATCTCCCCTCTTCCAGCTCAAAACTATGCCCCTTCAGCACATTGAATATATATTATACACCAAATATTTATCTACATGGCTATATTGAGGTAAACTCATGATCCGGTTTGGGTTTGTGTCGCTGTTGAAGCCCATCCGAAGCGTGGGCTGAGTTGTCAGGGTCACATATGCTGCGGAATGAAAATGAAGTGACACCGATCGGTAGCAGTTGTTGTTTATTTTATTACGTTTGAACCGGGATCTTAAAAAAGAATTAAACAAAGCCACCCCAAAGCTTCACCAAACACTGATCAGCCTCACTCTGCAAAGAGGGGAAATTCACTTCCACATCTTAAATTTTGGCTGAGGGACATGGGGATGTTCAGCCTGGAGAAGAGGAGGCTGAGGGGAGACCTCATCGCTCTCCAGAACCACCTAGAAGGAGGTTGCAGAGAAGTGGATGTTGGTCTCTTCTCCCAAGTGAGAGGTGATGGGACTTAAGCTGCTTCAGGGGAAGTTTCATAGAATCATAGAATCATAGAACAACCAGGTTGGAAGAGACCCATCGGATCATCGGGTCCAACCATTCCTATCAAACACTAAACCAAGTCCCTCAGCACCTCATCCACCAGTGCCTTAAAGCACAGGTTCGATTGGACAGTAGGAAAAAAAAATTCTTCACAGAAAGGCTTCTGAAGCCCTGGAACGGCTGCCAGGGAGGTGGTTGAGTCCCCATCCCTGGAGGGGACTAAAAGGTGAGTAAATGAGGTGTTTCGGGATGTTATTTAGTAGTGGACAGGAATGGTTGGAGCTGATGATCTCAACAGTCTTTTCCAATCTAATGATTCTACGAGATTTCCTCCAATTTCCTTGCAAGCTGTTCGCTAGAACTATGTTAATTTGCAGCAGCATCCGATGCTTTCCCTACCTGAGTCTCCTTTTGAGTCATAAAGCAGTGTCAAGGCTTCCCTGACGGCCGTGAGCAAACTGGAGAACTGCTCTGGAGAGCCCTGGGAGTCACCTGCTCAGGGAAGAGAAGAGTGAACTGAGGGGTCACCAGGCCCTGCCACCTCCCACCAGTGAATAAAGGTGTCAGAGAGCAACAATCATTACTCTCTACAACTACCTGAAAGGAGGTTGTGGAGAGGAGGGAGCTGGGCTCTTCTCCCAAGGGACAGGGGACAGGACAAGAGGGAATGGCCTCAAGCTCCACCAGGGGAGATTTAGGCTAGAGATTAGGAGGAAGTTTTTCACAGAAAGGGTCATTGGGCATTGGAATAAGCTGCCCAGGGAGGTGGTTGATTCCCCTTCCCTGGAGGTGTTTAAGGCACAGGTAGACGAGGTCCTGAGGGACATGGTTCAGTGTTTGATAGGAATGGTGGGGCTCGATCTGATGGGTCTCTTCCAACCTGGTGATTCTATGATTCTATGATAATCCTGTGATCTTGAGACAAGGACATCAGCTACAGAGCAAAACCCAGGCTCCTGCTGGTCCATGGGGAAAGGAAAGTGGCTCAGAGCGTTTTCCAGGAGAGCTGCATCTCCTGCTGTAAAAGCATTTGGATGTTCCTTTGGGACAGGCTGCACCTGTCTGGAATATTTTAATTGAATTTAAGGCAAATATTACACTATTCTTGGGTCATAGCCTCTGGACTCGGCCCTGGGGAGACTGCTCCTCGAATCCTGGGGTCAGTTGTGGGCCCCTCCCCACAAGAAGGATGTTGAGGCTCTGGAGTGAGTGCAGAGAAGAGCAAGGAAGCTGGTGAAGGGGCTGGAGAAGAAGAGGAGCGTCTGAGAGAGCTGCGGGGGGTTATCCTGGAAAATAGGAAGCTGAGGGGAGACCTCATTGCTCTCTGGGACTTCCTGAGAGGAGGTTGTAGAGAGGAGGGAGCTGGGCTCTTCTGCCAAGGGACAGGGGACAGGCTGAGAGGGAATGGCCTCAAGCTCCAACAGGGGAGGCTCAGGATGGACATCAGGATGAAATATTCCATGGAAAGGGTGAATGAGAATGGTTGGACTCCATGATCTGATGGGTCTTTTCCAACCTGGTGATTCTGTGATTCTATGATTGCCAATCCACAGGTCTCCTTTCCTCCAGCAAGGAAAAGAGGGAATCGAGTCCAACCATTCCCATCGATCACTAACCCATGTCCCTCAGCACCTTGGCCACACGGCCCTTAAACCCCTCCTGGGAAGGGGACTCAACCCCCTCCCTGGGCAGCCTCTGACACTGCCCAATCACCCTTTCTGGGAAATATTTTTTCCTAATGTCCATCCTGAGCCTCCCCTGGTGGATGTTGAGGCCATTCCCTCTCATCCTGCTGCCCGATGCCACTCACAGCCACATCACAGATCGGTTGCTACGTGCGTTACTTGGCTTCACAACATCTTGGAACCTCCTAAAATCGCAAGCCCTTCAGTGGATATTAAACCCATTGGCTGCTACAAGCAAAGTCCAGCACCCAAGCTCTCCCCGAGCTGGGAAAATCTCCAAGCACAGCCCTCGGCACCAACTCACAGAGCAAATGTTTGCGCACCCGTCAGCTAACGGAGCAGAATTTGTCCGTGTGAGTCTCTTGGTTTCAAGGTGCTGAGCCAAGCAGTGCTTTTCTTCCCCTATCTCATGGTCCCTGCCATGGAGTATTGCTTCGAATGAGATAAACAGACCCTCTCGCTTCCAAAAACAATGTTTCTTCCTCCAATTGACCAGGGCAGTTCCTATTAAGGCAGACTCAATAAGAATGGAGCAGGAAATTAACTCAACGGGCTCAAGCTCCGTAACCCACAATTCCTCTTCAACCCTCATGGCCGGCGTAGATAAACAGATTACGAGCACACAAAGGGAAGTTCATCTCAAGTTCCCCTGTTTTAAACCCTCACAACCTGTTTTCTCTCTTTCTCACGGGCTCTGGGCTTTACAATGGACAACGGCCGTGGGTCGGGCACCGGAAAATCCCGTGGGCTCGGGCGCTGCTGGAACCGGGATTCTTCAGACCAGCAACAAGTCCTGCTTCCCATTTCAGAGGTTTTAGATAACAGAAGTTACAAGGAATTTGAAAGAGTGAAGAACAATCATTAGTGCCACCTGTTCAGTAAAATGTTTTTGTCACAACGAATCATAGAATCATTAGGTTGGAAAAGAACTTTGAGCTCATCAGCTCCGATCACATCCCGCGCACATAATTTTGATTTGTAAAGATCTTGAAGGTCATGATTTGATCCGAGACAACAACCCAAACCATTCCATGATTCCGTGGGGGAGCCAGCCCTGTTCTCCGCTGGCAGGGGAGATGAGGAACCTCGGTAATTCTGGGGAGACAAAGAACCTCAGTAACTCTAGGGAGATGAGGAACTTCGGTAACTCTGGGGAGACGAGGAACCTTGGTAATTCTGAGGAGACGAGGAACTTTGGTAATTCTGAGGAGACGAGGAACCTCTGTAACTCTGGGGAGATGAGGAACCTCAGTAACTCTGAGGAGATGAGGAACCTTTGTAACTCTGGGGAGACGAGGAACCTCAGCAACTCTGAGGAGATGAGGAACCTCGGTAACCCTGGGGAGACGAGGAACCTCGGTAACTCTGGGGAGACGAGGAACCTCAGTAATTCTGGGGAGATGAGGAACATCTGTAACTCTGGGGAGACGAGGAATCTCGGTAACTCTCAGGAGATGAGGAACTTCGGTAACTCTGAGGAGACAAGGAACCTCTTTGACTCTGGGGAGACGAGGAACCTCAGTAATTCTGGGGAGATGAGGAACCTCTGTAACTCTGGGGAGATGAGGAACCTCGGTAACTCTCAGGAGACGAGGAACTTCGGTAACTCTGAGGAGACAAGGAACCTCGGTAACCCTGGGGAGACGAGGAACTTTAGTGATTCTGAGGAGATGAGGAACCTCAGTAACTCTGGGGAGACGAGGAACCTCTGTAACTCCTCTGAGGAGACGAGGAACCTCGGTAACTCTGAGGAGAGGAGGAACGTCAGTAATTCTGAGACGAGGAACCTCAGTAACCCTGGGAGACAAAGAACCTTGGTAAGCCCAGGTAGATGAGGAACCTTGCTAACTCTGGGGAGACGAGGAACCTTGGTAATTCTAAGGAGATGAGGAACCTTGGTAATTCTGAGGAGACGAGGAACCTCTGTAACTCTGAGGAGATGAGGAACCTCGGTAACTCTGAGGAGGGGAGGAACCTCGGTAATTCTGAGTCAAGGAACATCGGTAACTCTGGGGAGATGAGGAACCTCTGTAATTCTGGGGAGACAAGGAACCTCTGTAACCCTGGGGAGACAAGGAACCTCGGTAACTCTCGGGAGACGAGGAACCTCTGTAGTTCTGGGGAGACGAGGAACCTCTGTAACTCTGAGGAGATGAGGAACATAAGTAACTGTGGGGAGACGAGGAACCTCTGTAACTCTGAGGAGAGGAGGAACCTCTGTAACTCTGAGGAGAGGAGGAACTTTAGTAATTCTGAGGAGACAAGGAACCTCTGTAACTCTGGGGAGACGAGGAACTTCGGTAACTCTAAGGAGATGAGGAACCTCGGTAATTCTGAGGAGACAAGGAACCTTGGTAACCCTGGGGAGAGGAGGAACCTCGGTAACTCTCAGGAGATGAGGAACCTCAGTAGCTCTGGGGAGATGAGGAACCTCGGTAACTCTGAGGAGATGAGGAACCTCGGTAATTCTGAGGAGGGGAGGAACCTCGGTAATTCCAGGGAGATGAGGAACCTCGGTAACTCTGGAGAGACAAGGAACCTCGGTAACTCTGGGGAGACGAGGAACCTCGGTAACTCTGAGGAGAGGAGGAACTTCAGTAATTCTGAGACAAGGAACCTTGGTAATTCTGGGGAGACAAGGAACCTCTGTAACTCTCAGGAGACAAGGAACTTTGGTAACTCTGGGGAGACGAGGAACCTCAGTAATTCTGAGATGAGGAACCTCATTAACCCCAGGGAGATGAGAAACCTCGGTAACTCTGGGTAGATGAGGAACTTCGGTAACTCTGAGGAGACAAGGAACCTCTGTAACTCTGGGGAGACAAGGAACCTCGGTAATTCCAGAGAGACGAGGAACCTCAGTAACTCTGAGGAGACGAGGAACCTCAGAAACTCTGAGGAGATGAGGAACCTTGGTAACTCTGGGGAGACGAGGAACCTCTGTAACTCTGAGGAGACGAGGAACCTCGGTAACCCTGGGGAGACAAGGAACTTCAGTAATTCTGAGGAGACGAGGAACCTCGGTAACTCTGGGGAGAGGAGGAACTTCGGTAACTCTGAGGAGATGAGGAACCTTGGTAACTCAGAGGAGATGAGGAACCTCGATAACCCCGGGGAGACGAGGAACCTCGGTAATTCCGGGGAGACGAGGAACTTTGGTAACTCTGGGGAGACGAGGAACCTTGGTAATTCTGAGGAGACGAGGAACCTCTGTAACTCTGGGGATTGTTCAAGGCCATGAGCAGAACCCAAAGCCTTGCTGTGCAGTGTCCCTGTTTCTCCCAGGCCACACAGACCATGGCACAACAACAGCAAGAGCGACTGTAGTATTTTCCGCACTTCCAGGCTCAGGCTGCTGTGCCAGCCCCGTCCCTGACCCACCTCAGAGTGGGAACAAGGCGCCTCTCATGGATAGAAACTCCTGCAAAATGCAAGCAGCATGAAAGCCAGACGAACAGCGACTCCAACAGACACGGGATGATTGTCCTCTTCTGTTACAGCTCTAGGAAACACTTGGAGAGCTCCATTTCTTATTTCTGGTTCTAGCAGGAGGAACTAACAGCCCACGGTGGCCTCTGTGCCCAGTGTGTGGCAGCATCAGACCTCAGAAAGCCGAAGAGCATCCTGGTAGAGGTGCCGCCCTGCACACAAACAGCTCCTTTGCTCATCCCAGCTCCTTGAGCATCCCAATCTCTGCTCATCCCAACCTCTTGCTCATCCCAATCCTGTTTATCCCAACTCCCGGCTCATTCCAACCCCCTGCTCATCCCGACCTCTTGCTCATCCCGACCTCTCGCTCATCCCGACCCCGTTTATCCCAACTCCCTGCTCATCCCGACCTCTTGCTCATCCCGACCTCTCGCTCATCCCAACCCCTTGCTCATCCCAACCCCTGCTCATCACAACCCCATTTATCCCAACCCCCTGTTCATCCCAACCCCCTGCTGACCTAACCCCCTGCTCATCCCAATCCCTGTTCATCCCGACCCCCTGCTCATCCCAATCCCTGTTCATCCCGACCTCCTGCTCATCCCAATCCCTGTTCATCCCGACCCCCTGCTCATCCCAACCCCTGCTCATCCCAATCCCTGCTCATCTTAACCCCATGCTTATCCCAATCCCTGCTCATCCCAACCTCTTGCTCATCCCAGCCTCTTGCTCATCCCAACCCCCTGTTTATCCCAACTCCCTGCTCATCCCAACCTCTTGCTCATCCCAACCTCTTGCTCATGTCAACCCCCTGCTCATCCCAACCCCTGCTCATCCCAAATCCCTGCTCATCCCAAATCCTGCTCGTCCCAACCCCTCACTCATCCCAACCCCTCGCTCATCCCAATCCCTGCTCATCTCAACCCCGTGCTCATCCCAACCCCTGCTCATCCCAACCCCCTGCTCATCCCAAACCCTGCTCATCCCAACCCCTGCTCATCCCAACCCCGTGCTCATCCCAACCCCTGCTCATCCCAAACCCCTGCTCATCCCAAACCCTGCTCATCCCAACCCCTCGCTCATCCCAATCCCTGCTCATCCCAACCCCGTGCTCATCCCAACCTCTCGCTCATCCCAACTACTGCTCATCCCAATCCCTGTTTAACCCAAGTCCTGTTTAAGCAATCCCTGTTCATCCCAATCTCTGACTCCGCCCCCCGCGGCTGCTCCCATCTCTGACCCCGCCCCCCGGCTAATCCCGCCCTTCCTTCCCTCCCGCCGCGGCCACACAAAATGGCCGACCCATCGGCGGAAGGATACTGTAGCGTCAGCGAAAAGAGTCCCTCGGAAGGGCGGGTCGTGCTTCCGTCGCAGGGTGATGAGGCAATTTCTCCTTTTCCCCGTCTTCCTCCCTGCCCAGGGGCCTGGAAGAACGCGGCGAGCAGCGGGGGAGCCCTAATCGGGGAGTATTTTCTCTAGAGAATGAATTGCAGAGAGCTCAGCTCGAGGGGTGACGCATCACCTTGCACTTAGTTCCGGCAGAGGCTCCGCGCCTGCTATAAAAGGGCGGGGGCGGAGGGGGTTGTGACTCGTCAGTGTGTTTGTGTGTCTTGAAGTATGACTATGAATATAGAAATACATGTGAATGCAAATAAATCATAGAACAACCAGGTTGGAAGAGACCCATCGGATCTTCTAGTCCAACCATTCCTATCAAACACTAACCCATGTCCCTCAGGACCTCATCCACCCGTCCCTTAAACCCCTCCAGGGAAGGGGAATCAACCGCCTCCCTGGGCAGCCTATTTCAATGCCCAATGACCCTTTGTGTGAAAAACTTCCTCCTAATCTCCAGCCTAAATCTCCCCTGGCGGAACTTGAGGCTATTCCCTCTTGTCCTGTCCCCTTGTTAGCATCAGCGTGACAAACACATAACACTCCGGGAAGGGTTATATGTGGTGCTTTATTGTGAGGCCCCGGGGTGTTGGTCGACAGCCGACTGACCATGAGCCAGCAGTGTGCCCAGGTGGCCAAGAAGGCCAATGGCATCCTGGCTTGGATCAGAAACGGTGTGACCAGCAGGGCCAGGGAGGTGATTCTCCCTCTGTATTCAGCACTGGTGAGGCCGCTCCTTGAATATTATGTCCAGTTCTTGGCCAGAGAAGAGCAATGAGGCTGGTGAAGGGGCTGGAGAACAGAACCTATGAGGAGCGTTTGAGAGAGCTGGGGGGGTTTATCCTGGAGAAGAGGAGGCTGAGAGGAGACCTCATTACTCTCTACAAGTACCTGAAAGGAGGTTGTAGAGAGGAGGGATCTGGCCTCTTCTCCAAAGTGACAGGGAACAGGACAAGAGGGAATGGCCTCAAGCTCCACCAGGGGCGATTTAGGCTGGAGATTAGGAGGAGGTTTTTCACAGAAAGGGTCATTGGACATTGGAATAGGCTGCCCAGGGAGGTGGTTGATTCCCCTTCCCTGGAGGTGTTTAAGGCACGGGTGGATGAGGTCTTGAGGGACTTGGTTTAGTGTTAGGTAGGAATGGTTGGACTAGAAGATCCGATGGGTCCCTTCCAACCTGGTTGTTCTGTGATTCTGTGATTCTATGACTGTTACAACGTGACCCAATTTATCCTCACGAGGTTTCGCAATCTAATGTATATTCAACAGGTTACATCATTGTCTAATGCATATGTATGTTTCGATGATTTCATCAGTAAGTTTTTATCAGCTCTTACACCTCCTTTAGCAACAAGCAGTTTGTTACTTTAATCTTATGCTTTCTATGAGGAGCAGCTATGTGAGTATTCTAGCTCACAGCTCAATAGACCACAAAGTAACATCTCAAGGTCTACCAAAGAAAAGTTACCAGTGAGAAACGTGAGAAGCATTACAGAATCACAGAATCACAGAACAACCAGGTTGGAAGGGACCCATCGGATCTTCTAGTCCAACCATTCCTATCTAACACTAAACAGAACAGTCACTTAATGTCGTAAAAGAAACTTTGAGCCTGTATAGGCCTTTGTATTCGTGGCCTTGTTAGCATTCTTAAGTAACTAACACTTCTTTTTATACCACTAGGTTTTAAGATTTCTTATAACCTTAAAACTACTACATACATTTAAATAATTTCTTTTCTTGATTTACAACTAATTCAAACTGCTGTATATAATAAAGTTTTAGATTCTTGCTCCGACACCCTGTCCCTTGGGAGAAGAGCCCAGCTCCCTCCTCTCCACAACCTCCTCTCAGGGAGTTGTAGAGAGTAATGAGGTCTCCTCTCAGCCTCCTCTTCTCCAGGATAAACATCCCCAGCTCTCTCAGCCGCTCCTCATAGGTTCTGTTCTCCAGCCCCTTCACCAGCTTTGTGGCTCTTCTCTGGACTTGCTCCAGAAACTCAACATCCTTCTTGTGGGGAAGGACCCACAACTGAACACAGGATTCAAGGAGCAGCCTCACCAGTGCTGAGTCCAGAGGGAGAATCACCTCCCTGGCCCTGCTGGTCACACCATTTCTGATCCAAGCCAGGATGCCATTGGCCTTCTTGGCCACCTGGGCACACTGTTGGCTCATGGTCAGTCGCTGTCGACCATCACCCCCAGGTCCCTCTCCTCCTGGCAGTTTTCCAGTCAGACTTCTCCCAGTCTGTAGCTCTGCATAGGGCTGTTGTACCCCAAGTGCAGGAGCCGCCATTTGACCGTGTTAACCCTCATCCCATTAGACTCAGCCCATGGATCCTAGAATCCTAGAATCACCAGGTTGGAAGAGAGCCACTGGATCATCGAGTTCAACCATTCCTATCAACCATGTCCCTCAGCACCTCATAAACCCGCACCTTAAACCCCTCCAGGGAAGGTGACTCAATCCTCTCCCTGGACAGCCTCTGCCAGTGACCAATCACCATTTCTGTGAAATACTTTTTCCTAATGTCCAGCCTGATCCAGCCTGTTTAGGGTCCTTTGCAGAGCCTCCCTACCCTCCAGCAGATCAACACTTCTACCCAGCTTTGTGTCTTCTGCAAACTTGCTAAGGGTACACTCAATGCCTTCATCCAGGTCATTGATGAAGACATTGAACAGGGCTGGTCCCAGCACTCAGCCCTGGGGACACTACTTGTCACTGGCCTCCAACTGGAGTTAACTCCATTTCCCACCACTCTCTGGGCCCGGCCATCCAGCCAGTTTTCTACCCAGGAGAGTGTGTGTCTGTCCAGCCCAGAGGTGACAGTTTCCATAGCAGAATGCTGGGAGAAACTGTGTCAAAGGCTTTACTGAGGTCCAGAAAGACCACATCCACAGCCTTTCCCTCGTCCAGCAGCCGAGTCACTGGTGGAGAATGCAGGCATTAAAGCGTGTGTCTCTCTTCTCTAAGGGCCCCCCTGCCTGCAGCCAGGCTGCTGAGCCTCCCCTGAGGTGCCCTTTGGTGTGTCTGTGTCTCTAAATGCATAAATACATCAATTTATACTTCTGTATGTAAATAATTAGTGTCCCTCTGTCTCCTCTGAGCACTCTCCTGCCTGGAACTGGGCTCCCCTTGTTACCCAAAGCGAACAAGGAGAATGTGTTTTCCACCTCATTTTCCCCGTTTATGTAGAACCATTAGGTCGGAAAAGAAATTTGAGATCATCAACTCCGACTCCCCTAAATCATACTAAATCATAGCCCTAAGTGCCTCACCTCCCCACCTTTTAAACGCCTCCAGGGACGGGGACTCAACCCCCTCCCTGGCAGCCATTCCAGGGCTTGAGAACCCTTTCTGTGAAGAAGCTTTTCCTGATGTCCAATCTAAACTTCCCCTGATGCAGCTTGAGGCTGTTCCCTCTCGTCCCATCACCTCTCACTTGGGAGAAGAGACCAACACCCACCTCTCTGCAACCTCCTTCTAGGTAGTTGTGGAGAGCAATGAGTTCTCCTCGGCCTCCTCTTCTCCAGGCTGAACACCCCCAGGCCCCTCAGCCAAAATTTAAGATGTGGAAGTGAATTTCCCCTCTTTGCAGAGTGAGGCTGATCAGTGTTTGGTGAAGCTTTGGGGTGGCTTCGTTTAATTCTTTTTTAAAACCCCAGTTCAAATGGAATTAAATAAACAACAACTGCTACCGATCGGTGTCACTTCATTTTCATTCCGCAGCATATGTGACCCTGACAACTCAGTTCACGCTTCGGACCTGCTTCAACAGCGACACAAACCCAAACCGGACCATGAGTTTACCTCAATATGGACATGTAGATAAATATGTGGTGTATAATATATGTTCAATGCGATGAAGGGGCATAGTTTTGAGCTGGAAGAGGGGAAATTGAGATGCAATTTTGGGGAGAAATGTTTTGCTGTGAGGGTGAGGAGGCCCTGGCCCAGGTTGCTCCATCCCTGGAGGGGTTCAAGGGCAGGTTGGATGGGGCTTGGAGCCCCTGATGCAGTGGGAGGTGTCCCTGCTCAGGGCAGGGGTGGGACTGGATGGGCTTTGAGGTCCCTTCGAACACAAACCATCTCATAATTCCATGATTCTCACTTGACATCAACCAGAATCCCCAGATCCCATCCCTGGAGGGGTTCAAGGGCAGGTTGGATGGGGCTTGGAGCCCCTGATACAGTGGGAGGTGTCCCTGCCCAGGGCAGGGGTGGGACTAGATGGGCTTTGAGGTCCCTTCAACCAGGCTGAACAGCCCCAGGTCCCTCACCGCTCCCACAACCCCTGTTCTCCAACCCCTTCCCAGCTCTGTTCCCTTCTCCAGACGCACTTCAGTCCCTCAAGGTCTTTCTTGCAGTGAGGGGCCCAAAGCAGAACCCAGGATTCGAGGTGAAGCCTCCCTGGTGCCAAGTGCAGGGGGACAATTCCGTCCCTGCTCCTGCTGGCCACACCATGGCTGATCCAAACCAGGATGCCGGTTGCCTTCTTGGCCACCTGGGCCACTGCTGCCTCCTGTTCAGCCACCTCTGACCAGCATCCCCCAGGTCCTTTTCCACCGAGCAGCTTGCCAGCCGCTCTTCCCCAAGCCTGGAGTGTTGCACGAGGTGCCTCAGGTGCAGGACCCAGCAGTTGGCCTCGCTGAACCTCATCCTGTTGGTCACAGCCTGGCCACGTCCCTTTGCGGAGCCTCCCTGCCCTCCAACAGATCAACACACACTCCCACCCAGCTTAGTGTCATCCACAGACTTGCTGAGAATGCTACTCAATCCCTTCATCCAGATCATTGATATCCCTTAGGCTTAGATTTTCCACACCAAAATACTCCACAGTTGGGTTAGAATCATAGAACAACCAGGTTGGAAGAGACCCATCGGATCATTGAGTTCAACCATTCCTATCAAACATTAAACCATGACCCTCAGGACCTCATCCACCTGTCCCTTAAACATCTCCAGGGAAGGTGAATCAACCACCTCCCTGGGCAGTCTATTCCAATGCCCAATGACCCTTTCCGTGAAAAACCTCCTCCTAATCTCTAGTCTGAATCTCCCCTGGTGGAGCTTGAGGCCATTCCCTCTTGTCCTGTCCCCTGTCCCTTGGGAGAAGAGCCCAGCTCCCTCCTCTCCACAACCTCCTTTCAGGTAGTTGTAGAGAGTAATGAGATCTTCTCTCAGACTCCTCTTCTCTAGGCTAAACCCCCCCAGCTTTCTCAGCCGTTCTTCATAAGGCCTGTTCTCCAGCCCCTTCACCAGCCTCATTGCTCTTCTCTGGACTCGCTCCAGAGCCTCAACATCCTTCTTGTGCTGAGGGGCCCACAACTGACCCCAGGATTCGAGGAGCGGTCCCCCCAGTGCTGAATACAGAGGAAGAATCACCTCCCTGGCCCTGCTGGTCACACCGTTTCTGATCCAAGCCAGGATGCCCTTGCCTTCTTGGCCACCTGGGCACACTGCTGGCTCATGGTCAGTCGGCTGTCGACCAACACCCCCAGGTCCCTCTCCTCCTGGCAGTTTTCCAGCCAGACTTCTCCCAGTCTGTAGCTCTGCATAGGGCTGTTGTGCCCCAAGTGCAGGTCCCGACATTTGGCCGTGTTAAACCTCATCCCATTGGACTCAGTCCATGGATCCAGCCTGTTCAGGTCCCTTTGCAGAGCCTCCTGACCCTCCAGCAGATCCACACTTGCACACGGCTTCATGTCATCTGCAAACTTGCTAAGGGTACCCTCAATGCCCTCATCCAGGTTCTCAGCTCCTCATAGAAAGATTTGAACCAATTTAGCAGCAAGTTACGAAAAGAACTTGATCTACGTGTATTTTTTTACATGTCCACAGGAATGCATAAGGTTTGAAATAACTTTATTTAAATTTTCTTAATAAATACGTCTCCTGCAGGTTTTCCCCGATGGGCACACAGAAATGAGACAGCTCCGTGCAGGAGAGTTTACATTTTCACCCCTGGCTGAACACAGGTGGGTCCAAGCCAGCATTTCTGGAGGTAATTCTGCACTCTCTTTTCATAACAAAACGCTAATTTTTTCCAATATTTGCATCATTTTGGGGCACTTTTTATGTGCTGCCTCAGCCTCCCCCTGGCCACGTACACCCCTCCCAACTCTTAGGACAGTTTCAGGATGCTCCACATCACAATTAAACCCAAAAAAAAGCACATCCGAAACAAACCGGTCGTGTTGACTCTTTCAGAAACCAATCCCGGCAAACAAAACCTTTTCAAAAGCCAACAATTCTTCAGTGTTGGGGGTCCTCCCCCCTACTTTGAGATGATGCTCAGAAATGAACCCCAGCCTGCAGAAAGCGTGGGTGAAAACCTCCCTTAGGAAAACCCAGTGCTTCGAATTTTATTTTTTTTTTGTTGTTTTGTTAGAAGGATTGATTGATCAGGTGGGAAACTAGAAAGGTTTTCGTTTCAGGTTGAAATCAAACTAAATTCTCCCTCTTATCTTTCAACTCAGTCCCTCGTTACTCATCCAGCCCCTGCCATGTACACAGCCTCTTCTCCTGGTCAGAGTCACCCCTGGGATAAAGCCTTCAGGGGCTGAAAAAAAAAGGGAGAAAAATCAAATTCCAGGCAGTGAGCACCCAGCCTTGGCCCCACCATGGCAAGGGCAGCGCGTTGCTGTGGGTATTTACCAGCCTGGCCATTGTTTCTCCTGCTTGGGCTCAAGCTGCAAGGCACAAAGAGAGGATTTCTTTCAAGAAAGAGGTTTGTGCTCATGGCCTGGGCACATCCCTGCTTCTTCCACCTTGATCGTCCCGAGGGGAAGGGTAAGGAGCGAAGCGGCTTTTGGAGAAACGGGGCCAAGGGAGCGCAGAGGGTCTTTGCGTCCCTGGGAGTGAAGCAGGGACAGTGCTTTCTGCAAAACGAAGGCGATTCCTGTCTCTCCTGCGCTGCTCCCTCGGCACAAATGAGTTTCTTTAAAAAGCACAGGAGAAATGAGCTCCAACGCCCATCCCAGAGCCCCGGAACACACATGGTGACACCAGCAGGGTGTGGGGCAGCGGCAGGAACACCCTCCCCAGCATCTCCTGCACCCACTGGTGCATGGACATGGGGCAAAGGGTTGGCTGCTTCTGCCCCCTCCCCTCTAATTTGTCCCCTGTGCCGTTACCCCCAGCTCGCACCATCGTGGGGTTTCCAGTGCTACTGCAAGAAGGGAAGAAAAAAAGAAGGAAAGTGGAGAGAGGCTGGAGCTTTGCAGGAAGCCATCACCATAAGGTTAAGTTGATTAATTAGACTTAGTGAATTAGCAACGTCAAAAACCGCCTGGAAATGAAAAAAAAAAAAAACAAACCAAACCAGCTCCAAACCAACAACAAAACCAAATCCTCGCATGCCTGGCAGAGAAGGGGAGAGGGCAGGGGGTGAGGAGGGGCAGAAAGGAGGCCTTCAAATTAGATCGAAATCTAAGGAGCTAATGCTGGCGATAGGAGCTCTCCAGAAATTAAAGCTGTTGAACTGCAGCAGGCTGCCCTCGTCGTCCATGTCCTGGCTGACCTGGTCCCGCTTGCCGGCGAGCTTGCCCAGGCTGCCTTTGGGTTTGTAGAGGGCCACGTCGCTGAGCCCCAGCCCTTCCAGCTCCGCCACGTCCAGCCGCGGGATCGGCATCCTCCAGTAGATGAAGGAGTCGTACTGGCTGCTGATGGTGTCCAGCATCTTTGGGCTGTGAGGGGGGTGAGGGGAGAGAAAAGGAGGAGAAAAGCTCTACCAAAGGCACTGGAGTTGCCCCAGAATGACCAAAACACTCAGGCTTTGCCATATTGACCGAATCCCTGATAAAACAATGAATGGGACAGAGAATTATAGAATCCTGGAATGGTTTGGGTGGGAAGGGACCTCAAAGCCCATCCAGTCCCACCTCTGTCATGGGCAGGGACACCTCCCACGGGATCAGGGGCTCCGAGATCCATCCAACCTGCCCTTGAACCCCTCCTGGGATGGGGCAGCCACCACTGCTCTGGGCAACCAGGGCCTCCTCACCCTCATACCTTTATCCCCAAGATCTCTCCTTTATGCCCAAGATCTTATCCTAATCTCCCTTCTTGCAGTTGAAAACTGTTCCTCTCATCCTGCCGCTGCCCTCCCTGATCCAGAGCCCCTCCCCAGCTTTCCTGGAGCCCCTTTCAGTGCTGGAACAGAGTGAGGTGTCACAGAGGTTTCACTCCAGGTTGTGGTGTAAATGCAGGCTTAAGCCCTGCCACTGGTCTCATCCATGGGGGCTGGAGAACAGAACCTATGAGGAGCAGCTGAGAGAGCTGGGGTTGTTTGTCCTGGAGAAGAGGAGGCTGAGAGGAGACCTCATTGCTCTCTACAACTACCTGAAGGGAGGTTGTAGAGAGGAGGGAGCTGGGCTCTTCTGCCAAGGGACAGGGGACAGGACAAGAGGGAATGGCCTCAAGCTCCACCAGGGGAGATTTAGGCTGGAGATTAGGAGGAAGTTTATCACAGAAAGGGTCATTGGGCATTGGAACAGGCTGCCCAGGGAGGTGGTTGATTTCCCTTCCCTGGAGGTGTTTAAGGCACAGGTGGATGAGGTCTTGAGGGACTTGGTTTAGTGTTTGATAGGAATGGTTGGACTAGAAGATCCGATGTGTCTCTTCCAACCTGGTTGTTCTATGATTCTATGATTCGGTCCTCACCCTTCTCTGAGCCGTGATTTGGAGGAGCAGACAATGGCATCTGTGCCTCCTGTGCCTCAGTTTCCCCATTCACACAAAGGGGAGCTTGGGAAGGAGGGCTGGGGTGGGGTCTAGCCCCTTCCCAACCTCATCTGCCCACACCCATCCTGGGCAGCTTGATCCTCCAGCGGGGAGCAAAGGTGAGCTATTCCCCCATCCCACCCTGCCAGGACCCTTTTCCACAAACCAAACAGAAGGGGCTCACCTTTTCCAAGCCCCCATGGAGCAGGCAGCAAGGGAGGGTGCTCTGCATCCCCCTCCTCTACCCGCAGACCCCACACCGTCTCCTCCCTCATGGCATCACATCGCCCCAGGGGGACTGTGGCCGAACCCTCTAGAAGGAGCTGGAAGCTGCATCTCCCGGTGTTGCCATCGCACTGTGCCCAAACCACCCCTCCTGCAACCCCACCCGGAGCCGCGGAGAATTGGGAAAGAGCAGGAGGGGATGTGGCTCAGCTTTTTCTCTTGCACATCCCGCTCGGAGCTGAGTCACTGCTCTGCTGACTTGGTTTTCCCTGGCAGACTCCTGTCATTCACCTCCATGCGTTTGGCAGCGGAGGTGGGAGAAAAATCAAAAATGGACTGGTTGACCCAAAATATCCTCCTTTTCCCACCGATTCCCTCATTTGAGGCCCTGGGAATGGGAATCCTAAGGGATGATTCAGCCATACCTCGGACCACGCCCTCCCTCGCTCCCATCCCCGCGATGACCAGCTGCTAAATTTAAGGTTCCCAATGTAATAGGCTATGAACGGCTCCTGTGTCACCGTCCCGGGTAAAGTGACCCACGGGGCTTTGAAATTGCCTCATCCCCAAGGATAAACCCCTGGCTGCCTTTCTGGACCACAGCAGCCAATTATTTAATCATAGAATCACAGAACAACCAGCTTGGAAGAGACCCGCCGGATCATCCAGTCCAACCATCCATGGTGATGGATGTTGCGGACAAGGGATTTTAAAGCTTCAAAGAGGGAGTTTAATGACAAGACATAGGAAAAAAAATCAAATATCCAAGAAAAGCAATTGATGTTGGGGGGGAAAATACCTGCTCTGCATTGTGTCACCCACCTAGGATCAGCATGGTTTGCTCATCCCCACCTTTATCCGCTTAATCCCTGCTGGCAGGTACTTACTTAGAATCATAGAATCATAGAACAACCAGGTTGGAAGGACCCATCGGATCTTCTGGTCCAACCATTCCTATCAGACTGACTCCCCCATCAAAAAAAATTCGGATGCTTCCCTCCACCCAAATCTCTTCCCAAAATAAAGCATCCTCTTGCTTCCCATCCCACCATCCCTTACCTGTTGAGGAAGGATGGGTTGGATGGTCACCAGGCTCTTTGTGCTGGGAGGCGGCGAGCGTGGCAGCGTCGCTTTTGTCTGCAGGCGCAGCTGGGTCTGCAATGCAGCCCCTCGAAGCCGCTCGATGAAATCCCCTTCGTCGTGTTGGGGGGGTTGGGAAGATGCTGAGTAGATGAGTCAGCGGCTTGGACCCGCGTCAGGGAGGGGCAGGAGGGGATCCTGCGCGCTTGGACCCCCCCAAGACTAGGATGTATTAAACCTGCAGAGGAGGCGAGATCTCCTGCAGCAATTCCTGACTCACTCCTGCAGCCTCCAGCTCAGCATCTCAGGGATAAAGGACCCGTTTCAGCCTCCAGGGAGATGACAGAGGTTTCTTTTCACCTGCTTGCGAAGAATTGAGGGGCTGCGGGACCCCCAACCTTGGGCTGGAGGAGGGCACTTGGGTCAAGGTTTGGTGCAAAAAAAAACCCAGATAAGATAAGGTTTGAATTTGGTTTTTTTGGTTTTTTTTTTTTTTTTTGCAGCGATGCTGAGTGTGGAGGTGTTTGGTCATGATGCTGCTCAGCAAAAATATCTCAGCTTTGTGCCTGAAGCAATCCTGGAGCTGGGAACAGGAGGGAGGCACCCAAAGCTGGCATCGCTGCCGGGGGGTGAGGGGGCTGCTGCGATGCCAGGGCTGGGGGGCTCCTCCCTGGTCCCCACTGTGGCTGGAGCAGTGTCAGAGGGACCCAGGGGAGAGGGACAGCAAAGAAAACCCCAGTGTAAACCCTCCGACTCGCCAATCGCCCAGCCCAGGGCAATGCTGAGCCCCCAAGCATCCTTTTTTGACGGGGAACAGGCTGGATCCGTGCACCTGAGAGGCTGAGAGCAGCCCTTGCCCTCCTCTGCCCTGGGCTTTGCCTGGATTAACATTCCTTCAGGGCTTTGGGAGGGTATTTTTCTCTCTTTTCCTCCCTGTTCTCTGTGGCTAGCTCATTTCTGCTGGTGCCAAGTCCTCTTGCCAGCGCTCGGCTTTCAACAGGGCTATTTCTGCCTCCTCCTCCTCCTCCACTTCTTCTCATCGATGCCGTGAGCCAAGAAGATCCCATGTCTCCTGCTCCCAGACAGACCTGGTCTCAGCTCAGCCCCACCAGCACCTGGCACAGGGAAGATGCCAGGTGGGGACACGGTGGAGGATGCTGATCCCTCCAGAGGGTCGAGCTGATGTGCTTTGGAGATCCATGGGGCACTGCTTGGCTGGATGATGCTGTAAGGAGCTGGATGGGACCCATCTGCTCCTCTGATCCCTTTGCTTCAGGATGTCGCCTGCTGAAAAAGGTGGCTCACATGAGATGTCCCAGCCTGAGAGGAGAAAGGACCTGTGGCCAAAACCTGATGGAGAATCATAGAATCACAGAATGGTTTGGGTTGGAAGGTTCCTCGAAGCCCATCAGTCGCACTCCTGCCTTGAGCAGGGACACCCCCCACTGCATCAGGGGCTCCAAGTCCCATCCAACCTGCCCTTGAACCCCTCCAGGGATGGAGCAACCTAGGCCAGGGCCTCCTCACCCTCACAGCAAAACATTTCTCCCCAAGATCTCGTCTCAATCTCCCCTCTTGAAGTTCAAAAACATTCACCTTGTCCTCTCCCTGATCCAGAGCCCCTCCCCAGCTTTCCTGGAGCTCCTTTCAGCTCTGGAAGCTGCTCTAAGGTCTCCCCGCAGCCTTCTCTTCTCCAGGCTCAACAATCCCACCTCTCCCAGCCTGGCCTCGTACAGGAGGTTCTCCAGCCCTCGCATCATCTCCTTGGCCTTCTCCGGACTCGCTTCAACAGCTCCAGGTCCTTCCCATGCTGAGGACTCCAGAACTGGACACAGGCTCCAGGTGGGTCTCACAGAGCAGAGCAGAGGGACAGAATCCCCTCCCTCCCTGATGGCCTCACAGCTTTGGATGCAACAAGACCAAGACAAGTGGCAGTGACAGGACCATGGTGGTGGCAGTGGCAGTTGTGCAAGCGGAAGGGCCCTGACCCTGCAGTGGTGCAACACTGCTCAGCGCTGCCTGTAGATGCTCTGAGAGTTCCACCTTCTCCAATTCACTCGGAGCACTCTGGCCCATCCATGGACAAAGCAGGACCAAGGCTCAGGGGCTCAGCTGAGCCCTAGGAGGACCCCAGTGTGACCTGGACCCATGGGACCCTCCCAGGGATCCCCAGAACTCTGGCCCTGTGGAGCTCACCAGGACCGCGGAGCCCCTGGACTCCCCAGCTGGGGACCCACAGCCCCACCAGGATGCTCATTCCTGGGACCCAAGTTGTGTCACTGCCCACCCCAGCCCTTCCAGGGACCCCCAGTTCTACTGGGACCCCCAGCAACCCCAGCCCTGACAGGGACCCCTGCCCAGCCCCACATGTTGCTGATTTCCTGGACTTCCAGCCTTGTTACCTCCATTTCTATCAGAAACCCAAGTCCTGATGGGATCCCCAAGCACTGCTTGGCCCCAGGACCCCCAGTTTTTCCGGGACCCCCAGCCCTACTGGATCTCCCAGGACCCACACCCCTGCTGGAACCCTCCAGCTCTACTGTGACCCCCAAACATACCAAGGCCCCAAGAGCACCAGACCTACTGGAATCCCCCAGCCCTTCTGGAACCTCCAGGATCCCAGTCCTTCTGGGACCCCCATCTCCTTTTGGACCCTGAGGTCCCTCATCTCCTCTGGGATCCTGGTGACCCTTATCCCTCCTGAGACTTCTCGTCCCCTCTGGGACCCCCATCCCCTCTAGGACCCCCATCTACTCTGGGACCCCGGGACTTCCATCTCCTCTGGGACTCCCATTCCTTCTGGGACCCCAGGACCCCCATCCCTTCTGGGACTTCCATCTCCTTTTGGACCCTGGGTTCCCTCATCTCCTCTGGGATCCTGGTGGCCTCCACCCTTCCTGAGACTCCTCATCCCCTCTGGGACCCCCATCTCCTCTGGGAACCCAGGACCCCCATCTCCTCTGGGACTCCCATCCCCTCTAGGACCCCCATCTCCTCTGGGACACCTGGACCTTCATCTCCTCTAGGACCCCCATCCCCTCTAGGACCCCCATCTCCTCTGGGACCTCAGGACCCTCATCTCCTCTGGGACTCCCATTCCTTCTGGGACCCCAGGACCCCCATCCCTTCTGGAACTCCCATCTCCTTTTGGACCCTGGGTTCCCTCATCTCCTCTGGGATCCTGGTGGCCTCCACCCTTCCTGAGACTCCTCATCCCCTCTGGGACCCCCATCTCCTCTGGGAACCCAGGATCCCCATCTCCTCTGGGACTCCCATCCCCTCTAGGACCCCCATCTCCTCTGGGACACCTGGACCTTCATCTCCTCTAGGACCCCCATCCCCTCTAGGACCCCCATCTCCTCTGGGACCCCAGGACCCTCATCTCCTCTGGGACTCCCATTCCTTCTGGGACCCCAGGACCCCCATCCCTTCTGGAACTCCCATCTCCTTTTGGACCCTGGGTTCCCTCATCTCCTCTGGGATCCTGGTGACCCCCATCCCTCCTGAGACTCCTTATCCCCTCTCGGACCCCCCTCCCCCCTAGGACCCCCATCTCCTCTGGGACCCCATCCCCTCTGGGACACCTGGACCCCTTCCCTGTCGGCCCCGCAGTACCGGCGGTGTCCGCGGGGGGCGCTGTGCTGGGGGGCGGTCGGGGGCAGCAGCCGCGTCCCGCCCCACCGGGACCCGCACCGGGACCCGCTCCGGGACCCGCAGCGCCGGAGGGGCAGGTAATGGGGGGGCTGGACGGGCCCCGAGCGGCGGGGAGGGCACCGGGGGGCGGAGAGAGGAGCCTCTGGCAGTGCCTGCAGGGACCCCGGGACCCCATACCTGCAGGGACACTAGAGCCCCCGGGACCCCCAAACCTGCCGGGACCCCCAGTCCTGCCACGACCACCAGGCCTACTGGGACCCCCCAACCCTACCAGGATCCCCCAGGAGTGCTGGGGCTTCCGTGATTCCCAATCCCACCAGTGCCCCCCTAACCCCACTAGTGCCCCTCTAACCCCACCAGGACCCCCATCCCCACCAGTGCCCCCTAACCCCACCAGTGCCCCCCTAACCCCACCAGTGCCCCTCTAAGCCCACCAGTGCCCCCCTAACCCTACCAGTGCCCCTCTAAGCCCACCAGTGCCCCCCTAACCCCACCAGTGCCCCCCTAACCCCACCAGGACCCCACCAGGACCCTCAACCTTATTGGAACCCCCAACCCCACCAGGACCCCACCAGGACCCCCAACCCCAACAAGACCCCCAACCTTAGAGGAACCCCCAATCCTATCAGGACCCTCAGCCCCACCAGGACCCCCAAGCCTCACCAGGACCCTCTGGCCCCACCAAGACCCCCAACCCTACTGGAATCCCCCAGCCCCACCAGGACCCCCCAATCCCACCAGGATGCCCCCAAACCCACTAGGACCCCCCTACCCCACCAGGACCCCTAACCCCAACAAGACCCCCAACCTCAGAAGAACCCCCAATCCTATCGGGACCCTCAGCCCCACCAGGACTCCTAACCCCACCAGGACCCCCCAGCCTCACCAGGACCCTCCGGCCCCACAAAGACCCCCAGCCCTACTGGAATCTCCCAACCCCACCAGGACCCCTAACCCCACCAGGACCCCCCCAAACCCAACAGGACCCACAAGCCCACCAGAACCCCCTAATCCCACCAGAACCCCCTAATCCCACCAAGAACCCCAACCCTACCAGAACCCCCAACCTCTCCAGAACCCCCCAGCCCTTCTGGGGACCCCCTGATTCTCCCCCCTTTGCCTGGTGC
>JAUMJK010001702.1:0-67247 GCA_033558105.1 Coccyzus lansbergi | reverse complement strand
CCTCCTCTGATTGGCTGAGTCACGTAGGACGATGCGGCCGAGCCCGCCCTGTGCCGTTTGACCCCCGGCTCTAATCCGCCTGGCGACAGCCGCTGATTGGCGGCGCCGAGTGATTTTTCTGATTGGTTCAAGCTACAGGTAGCCCCGGCGGGGCGCGCCGAGCCCACCCTGGCCCATTGACTTAGTGCGGGTGGTCACGTGGGCGGGCACCCGGCCTGGGTCGGGGGGACACATAGGAGACAGCAGAGTCCCCCATGGGGGCTCTGAGGATGCTGGGGGTGGGGAACCAGCCCGCAAGGAGGAGGAAAACTGCCAGGAGGAGAGGGACCTGGGGGTGTTGGGCGACAGCCGACTGACCATGAGCCAGCAGTGTGCCCAGGGGGCCAAGAAGGCCAATGGCATCTTGGCTTGGATCAGAAACGGTGTGACCAGCAGGTCCAGGGAGGTTATTCTCCCTCTGGACTCAGCACTGGTGAGGCTGCTCCTTGAATCCTGTGTTCAGTTGTGGGCCCCTCAGCACAAGAAGGATGTTGAGGCTCTGGAGTGAGTCCAGAGAAGAGCCACGAAGCTGGTGAAGGGGCTGGAGAACAGGCCTGATGAGGAGCGGCTGAGAGAGCTGGGGGTGTTTATCCTGGAGAAGAGGAGGCTGAGAGGAGACCTCATTACTCTCTACAACTCCCTGAATGGAGGTTGTGGAGAGGAGGGAGCTGGGCTCTTCTCCCAAGGGACAGGGGACAGGACAAGAGGGAATGGCCTCAAGCTCCACCAGGGGAGATTTAGGCAGGAGATTAGAAGGAAGTTTTTCCCAGAAAGGGTCATTGGGCATTGGAATAGGCTGCCCAGGGAGGTGGTTGATTCCCCTTCCCTAGAGGTGTTTAAGTCACGGGTGGATGAGGTCTTGAGGGACATGGTTTAGTATTTGATAGGAATGGTTGGACTAGAAGATCTGATGGGCCCCTTCCAACCTGGTTGTTCTATGAGTCTATGATAACAGTGTCCCCCATAGGGTCTCTGAGGATGCTGGAGGGGCACTGCCTGCAGGGAGGGGGAAAACAGTGTCCCCTGTGGGGACTCTGAGGATGCTGGGGGGGAGCACAGCCCCCCAAAATGGGGACAGGGTAGAGCAGTGTCCCCCATGGGGACTATGAGGGTGCTGGGGGGACAGAGCCTGCAGGGAGGGGGACAAGAGTATTCCCTGTGGGGACTCTGAGGATGCTGGGTGGGGAGGACAGCTGGTAGGGGAGGGAGAGGGGGACAGGGACAGCAGTGACACCCCCTCCAGGACAGGGCAAGCAGACAGAGTTAAGGGGTTTCCTGCTGGATGGTCGCTCCGTTGCACATCATCTCTCTGGGGCACAGGCTGGGGCAACCCCAGAGAAGACCCCCAAAGGAAAGGACCCCTAAAGATCCTGTCTGTGCCTGCTCTCCCAGCTCAGGGCAGAGGGTGGTGGGGAAAGGGGCTGTCAACCAACACCCCCAGGTCCTTCTCCTCCAGGCACTTTCCAGCCAGACTTCTCCTAGTCTGGAGCTGCTCAGGGTTGTTGTGCCCCAAGTGCAGGATCCGCCATTTGGCCTTGTTAAACCTCATCCCATTGGTCTCAGCCCATGGATCCAGCCTGGTCAGATCCCTTTGGAGCCTCCCGACCCTCCAGCAGATCAACACTTCCACCCAGCTTAGTGTCACCTGCAGACTTGCTCAGGGAGCACTCGATGCCTTCATCCAGTTCATTGATGGAGACTTTGAACAGGGCTGGACCCAGCCCTGAGCCCTGGGGACACCACTTGTCACTGGCCTCCAGCTGGAGTTAACTCCATTTCCCACCACTCTCTGGGCCCTCCAGCCCAGAGTTTTCCACCCAGGAGAGTGTGGCCTGTCCAGCCCAGAGGTGACAGTTTCCATAGCAGAATGCTGGGAGAAACTGCTGTGTCATACTTCCACCTTTTTTCTCCCTCCTCTGCCCAGAAAAGGTCTGATGCGTGACCGACAGCAAAGGACCCGACATCAAACACCAGCTCCGCTCTCCTCATACCCTCACCATTCGCTGTGATCGCTCTCTGGAAAGAGCCTAAGCGTCATCCTTGCCAAGCGAGATCAGATAAGGAGCACAAAGCCTCAATTTTCACTTGCCAAGAGGCCGCTTTGCGCGATGTTGCCACCAGCGAACCATGTGATGAGGGCAGGGCATAAAGGAGCATTTTCTGCCTGAGCATAGCGTGTGGAAGAATCAGCTTTTTGTGTTTCTGGGGACACAAACAAGCCTGGAAGGAGCTCTGCCGCCTGGAACAGGCCGGCTCTCGGGAGGACAGGGTGGCTTACTCCGGCTGAGACACCCATCGGGCTCCTTCCCAAAGGAGGAGGGAAGGCGGCAGAGCTCTGAGATGATACAAAGCGCTGAAGCACGTTAAAAGATAATTATACCTTGCAGATAGCCAGCAGCTGATAGCAGCCCTAGTTTCACTTCTGGGGCGGTTTCACTCCGGGTGGTGCCCTGGATGCCATCCTGGCCTGCTGGATATTCAGGACAGGGGAGCTCCCGCGCCAGAGCCGCCCGCGTCTCGGCCTCAGATCCACGATAGGGATGAGGAGTGGCAGAAACCATGCAGGCAGAGCAAAACTCGGGCTTGTTTCCCTGTGTTTAGGCTACAAGGAAGGGCTCCCTAAAGGGGAAAGTCAGTCAGCACCTCTGCTAGGAGGACATAGCAGGTCCCTGGGCAGCCTATTCCAATGCCCAATGACCTTTTCCATGAAAAACTTCCTCCTAATCTCTGGCCTAAATCTCGCCTGGCGGAGGTGGTTGATTCACCTTCCCTGGAGGTGTTTAAGGCACAGGTAGATGAGGTCCTGAGGGACATGGTTTAGTGTTTGATAGGAATGGTTGGACTCGATGATCCGGTGGGTCTCTTCCAACCTGGTTGTTCTATGATTCTATGGTTCTATGATACTATGACAGGCTGAGGGTTGGGGTTGTTCAGCCTGGAGAAGGCCCTGGGGAGACATTAGAGCAGCTTCCAGTGCTGAAAGGAGCTCCAGGAAAGGTGGGAAGGGGCTTCTTAGAAGGCCGTGGAGTGATAGGATAAGGGAGAGTGGCTTTAAATTGGGAGGAAGACTTAGATTAGACACTGGCAAGAAATTCTTCATGATTAGGGTGGAGGCCCTGAACAGGTTGCCCAGAGCAGTGGTGGCTGCCCCATCCCTGGAGGGGTTCAAAGGCAGGTTGGATGGGGCTTGGAGCCCCTGATCCAGTGGGAGGTGTCCCTGCCCATGGCATGAGGGGAACTGGATTGGCTTTGAGTTCCCTTCCAACCCAAACCATTCTGTGATTCTATGACTTGTTGTGTTTGCTCTTACACCTGTGGAAGAATCCAGCCCCTGCCAGGACCTCTGGCACTGCCAGAGGATCCAATTTATTTCCTCTAGGCTGTTATGCGAAGAGGGAAAAACTCACAGCAGGAGCTCTTGAGAGGAGGGCGCTTGGCTGTTCTGAAAACTGAGGTTATCCAAGGACGGATTGTCCAGCCACAACAACCTGGTTTCCCTTCCTGCATCTGTCTGAGATGGCAAGAAAGGAAAAAATTAATAGGATTGGCACTTTCCTTTCACAGAAGGTAGAGGCTGGCAGGTGGGACAAAAGCCGCAGCAAACGTTTGGCTTTGCCAAGGAACGAAACATCCTCTGGCACACAATTCCCAGCACTGAACCGAGAGGAAAGTTCCTCATTGCTCCCTCCAACTCCCTGAAAGGAGGTTGTGGAGAGGAGGGAGCTGGGCTCTTCTCCCAAGTGACAGGGGACAGGACGAGAGGGAATGGCCTCAAGCTCCACCAGGGGAGGGTCAGGCTGGACATTAGGAAAAACTTTTTCACAGAAAGGATCATTGGGCAGTGTCAGAGGCTGCCCAGGGAGGTGTTTAAGGGATGGGTGGATGAGGTGCTGAGGGACATGGTTTAGTGTTTGATGGGAATGGTTGGACACGATGATCCGGTGGGTCTCCTCCAACCTGGTGGCAATTCTATGATTCTATGAAAATACTTTGCTAATCTCAGCTTATTCTATTCAGCTTATTCTCCGACACTATTTTGAGGCCAAGGACAGAGATGGTGGCTGGAGAATGAGGCAAAAAAGCCACAGGCCCTGTGGAGCGGAACAGACATTTGTTGGTCAGAACGAGACTGTGCTCAGAATTAAGCAGGCTTAATTAATCTAAAAAAATAATCTAATTCCATTAGAAAGAAAGTGGCTGAGAGAGCTGGGGTTGTTTAGCCTGGAGAAGAGGAGGCTGAGAGGAGACCTCATTGCTCTCTACAACTACCTGAAAGGAGGTTGTAGAGAGGAAGGAGCTGGGCTCTTCTCCTAAGGGACAGGGGACAGGACGAGAGGGAATGGCCTCAAGCTCCGCCAGGGGAGATTTAAGCTGGAGATTAGGAGGAAGTTTTTCCCAGAAAGGGTCATTGGGCATTGGAATAGGCTGCCCAGGGAGGGGGTTGATTCCCCTTCCCTGGAGGTGTTTAAGGGACGGGTGGATGAGGTCTTGAGGGACTTGGTTTAGTGTTTGATAGGAATGGTTGGACTAGAAGATCCGATGGGTCCTTTCCAACCTGGTTGTTCTATGATTCTATGATATATTTCTTCCCTGGGAAGGAATGAGAGCTTCAGGCAAGCCACTACGGACAAAAAAACACCAGAGAAGGCCTGAGGGAATGCACTGAAGAGGTAGGTGCAGATCTAAGAATGGAATGTTTTTCAAGTCTCAGGAAATTCTGGAGATCTCCCGATGTGATATCACCATGTTCTCCAGGAGAGGGAGACTTGCTACTGCCACAGCCCATGGGAGAGTGGCACCAGGCAGATGGCACAGAGCCAGATGGCGCAGGCAGCTCCGCAAGCCTAGCAGGCGCCGCTTCACCCACGATGATTTCAGCAGCAGATGTTACCCCGGCTTTACCTCTAAATGACCCTCCCCAATCCAATCCTCCACGATGAGGAACCCAGGATAGAGTAACAAAATGATTTATTCTCATTTCGTCGCACTGTAGAGATCAGTTTATGTACAGAAACTGTAAAAAAACCTCCAGAGCCTTCTAAGAAGAGCAATTACAGCTGGAAAATAAAACCACGGGGACCGGAAGGAACCGAGGGTCACTTTGCTTTTGATCGGGGAAATGAGCCTTTGAGGGAGTTTCTCTCTGTTTCAAATATCCTTGATGACCTCTTCGAGCTCCTCTTTTGTGTACATGTGGAACTTCATGCCGGGCTCCACCGTGGCAAGCTGCAAGACAAGGAGCAAAGGGTTAAGCGTGAGGTGACGGCATTGGGGCAGGAACAGAGCAGCACGGCGGATGGAGCAGCTGTTCCTTCTCAGCTGCCTGATCTGCCAGCCCAGCAAGATCATTCCACCCCGTAACATGCTCTTTGATTCCCTAAAATAGCTGCCGGCAGCAGAAATAGCTTTTAATTGACTCAGGCTCCTCATAGTAGCAGCAGCAGGGGACGTCTGCTGGGGAGAGGGAGGCTCTGCTCCTGCCTGCTGGGAGAAAGGCTCTGTTAATCATAGAATCATAGAACAACCAGGTTGGAAGAGACCCACAGGATCATCGAGTCCAACCATTCCTATCAAACACTAAACCATGTCCCTCAGCACCTCATCTACCCATGTCTTAAACCCCTCCAGGGAAGGTGAATCAACCCCCTCCCTGGGCAGCCTCTGACACTGCCCAATCACCCTTTCTGGGAAGATTTTTTTCCTAATGTCCAGCCTGACCCTCCCCTGGTGGAGCTTGAGGCCATTCCCTCTTGTCCTGTCCCTTGGGAGAAGAGCCCAGCTCCCTCCTCTCCACAACCTCCTTTCAGGGAGTTGTAGAGAGCAATGAGGTCTCCCCTCAGCCTCCTCTTCTCCAGGATAAACACCCCCAGCTCTCTCAGCCCTTCCTCACAAGGCCTGTTCTCCAGCCCCTTCACCAGATTTGAACTGGGAGAGCCTGGGAAACACTGCTGCAAGTCCTTCCTCAAATGCTCCTGGAGAGGGGCAGCTCTGGCTGCCATCAGGGAACCAGGCACGGGTAGATCCCAGCCCATGATGTACCCTGTGAGAACACATACTTGAAGAAAACACTTGAAGAATTAGCTCTGGGAAAGCCTGGCAGAGGCAAACCTGCCTTCTGATCATCAAACACAGACAAATGAGCAAGCCGCAGGGCACCTCGTGGCTGTCAGGCACTCCGTGAGAGAGGTCAAAGCGATCTCTTCCACAGCAAAGCCGAGGGGACGGCGCTGGGCACAGCACTGTCCATCCTGCCCCTTTGCCACACGCAGAGGGAGGCAGCGGCCAGGGCAGAGAGCTGAGACGCTGCTCAGGGTGGGCACCAGAACAAGGGAGACTTGATGAACCACAAGATTGGAGGAGGAATGTAAAGGAGACTGGAGTTTCCACCTCACAGAGGGCACAGGAGCCGGAGATAGAGCTGCCGCCAGCAGGCAAACCAGAAAGCTGCAGGAGCTCACCCGCAGGCTCCCTCACCCCAGCAGCATCTTCACTCTTCAGGGATCAGTGTTGGTTGCAGTAAACTGAAGGAAAGCTGCAGAGGGTCCTGGTGAATCCTAGAGCCTTTCCTTGGCTTCTCTTCGTGCAAAGTGACCCATAGAATCAGGGAATGGTTTGGGCTGGAAGGGAACTCAAAGCCCAGCCAGTTCCACCCCTGCCATGGGCAGGGACACCTCCCACTGGATCAGGGGCTCCAAACTCCATCCAACCTGGCCTTGAACCCCTCCAGGGATGGGGCAGCCACCACTGCTCTGGACAACCTGGGCCAGGGCCTCCTCACCCTCACAGCAAAATATTCTTCTTAAAATCTCATCTCAGCCTCCCCTCTTTCAGCTGAAAACCCCTAATCCTGTCCCAACACTCCCTGAGACCAAGAGCTCCTCCCCCAGCTTTCCTGGAGCCCCTTTCAGTACTGGAAGAACAACAGAAGGAGCAACACAAGTTGTCAGACCACACTTCTGGGACAGAGGGAGCGGTTTTCCAGGAGAAACATCCCCAAGACTCACCCTGAGAGCCCCTGACAACCCAGGTGTTCACTGACACCCTCAGACAAGTCAGATATTGGGAGATGCCACTTTAGGCCTTGGGAATCACCCCTGTGGATGGTGGCCTAAACAAACTTGCCCACACACATATATGCACCTTGAAACCCCGAGCAGGTACTCAAAAGACACCAAAACCTGTGCCTCACCTTCTTACTACAAGAAGGATGTTGAGGTTCTGGAGCAAGTCCAGAGAAGAGCAATGAAGCTGGTGAAGGGGCTGGAGAACAGGCCTGATGAGGAAGGGCTGAGAGAGCTGGGGGTGTTTATCCTGGAGAAGAGGAGGCTGAGGGGAGACCTCATTGCTCTCTGTAAATACCTGAGAGGAGGTTGTGGAGAGGAGGGAGCTGGGCTCTTCTCCCAAGGGACAGGGGACAGGACGAGAGGTATTGGCCTCAAGCTCCACCAGGGGAGGTTCAGGCTGGACATTAGGAAAAAAATTTTCACAGAAAGGGTCACTGGGCATTGGAACAGACTGCCCAGGGAGGGGGTTGAGTCACCTTCCCTGGAGAGGTTTAAGAGACAGGTAGACGAGGTGCTGAGGGACACAGTTTAGTGTTTGATAGGAATGGTTGGACTCGATGATCCGGTAGTTTCTCTTCCAACCTGGTGGTTCTATGATTCTATGATTCTCCCTACAAAGAAAAGCTTTGCTCCACTATTCCCTTAGAGGCTGCAGAAGTGATTAATGCAAAAGCGTAACAGGCTCCTGATTTTCGCTACCTACAGGTTTCACTCCTCCAGGATCACACTTTGATCTTTGTCTTGGCTGCTAGGTGGAAAACCCCACATAAAAAGAGGGGAGGGGCTAAAGTAAATAAACCAGGGCACCACACTTCTGTAATAAAAGGCTCGAAAGCAGAGCAGCTACTTCAGGTAGCAGATTTTCAGCCATAAGGGTGACTTGAGTCAATAGAGACCTTTTAATCCTCAGCACATTCTTCTCATACTCAACCCTGACATGATTCCTCAATGCGTCCAAGGCTTTGCCAGGCACAGTTAAGCCCTGTGAAACGGGGACATGACGTGAGGATACTGTACACGCTCCTCTGCCTCAGCTTCGTCGCACTGTACTGTGGATCTTCCAGAAGAATCCTGAAGCTGACGGTGAAAGAAGTGATGGGTGTGGGATGGGAGAGCAGCTGGGAAGCAGATTTCAGTTGTCCAGTGTTGCTTCTGGACAGTCTCTCTGTTTTCATAGAATCATAGAACAACCAGGTTGGAAGGGACCCATCGGCTCTTCTAGTCCAACCATTCCTATCAAACAGTAAACCAAGTCCCTCAAGACCTCATCCACCCGTCCCTTAAACACCTCCAGGGAAGGGGAATCAACCTGCTGAATGTGACTTCAGTGTGCTGGTGGCCCTTTTCCTCCCAAAGGAAGCAGGTTAATCGCTTCAGGAAAGGTCTCCAGCAGTGGTATTTCATATAAAAAAACAGAGTGTAAACTTTTGGGCCATTTGGGACATAGGTTCAATGGAAAAAATGGGAGAAAAGCAGGAGGAGAGCAGCTCGGGAGCTGGAATAACATGATTTGAAAAGGTCTAGTGTCTCATAACCAGCCAGAAATAGAAGCAAACTCTACACGCCAGCCCTGCTCATCATATATCCATTATCACTAGCGATCTGGAGGGGCTTTTACCTTTGCTACCTAAAAAGGAGCATTACAACTCTAACGAGCAGGGTTTGAGGAACCTCCATGTTCTGTGGGGATCCCCGGGAGCACCAGTGCTGGGACCGACCTGAGCTCTGGAGCCTTGTGGGCAAAAGCCAGAGGTTAGAGGAGCACATTCGCTCCTGGAGGCTTCACCTCTTTGGTCCCTCCTGTCCAACAGATTTTTGGCACCAGCCCAAGACTGAATATAGCAAGTCCAGAAGCTGTATAATTTTCATTCCATCTAATATTACAAGTACCCAGGAAAAAAAGAATGGCTAAATCCAGGGGAAGGAAAAAACGATCTGGCTGGCAGGACAGGTTCCCACTGGCTGACTCGGGCTGGGTAAGGTCAGCAGGGGCTCCACACGCACCCATCTCTAGCCTACGTTCAGGGAGCCCCACGAGAACCACTTAGAACCATAGAACAACCAGGTTGGAAGGGACCCATCGGATCACTGAGTCCAACCATTCCTATCTAACACTAAACCAAGTCCCTCAAGACCTCATCCACCCATCCCTTAAATATCTCCAGGGAAGGGGAATCAACCACCTCCCTGGGCAGCCTATTCCAATGCCCAATGACCCTCTCTGTGAAGAACTTCCTCCTAATCTCTACCCTAAATCTCCCCTGGCGGAGCTTGAGGTCATTCCCTCTTGTCCTGTCCCCTGTCCCTTGGGAGAAGAGCCCAGCTCCCTCTTCTCTACAACCTCCCTTCAGGTAGTTGCAGAGAGTAATGAGGTCTCCTCTCAGCCTCCTCTTCTCCAGGATAAACACCCCCAGCTCTCTCAGCCGCTCCTCATAGGGTCTGTTCTCCAGCCCCTTCACCAGCCTTGTCGCTCTTGTCTGGACTTGCTCCAGAGCCTCAACATCCTTCTTGTGCTGAGGGGCCCACAACTGAACACAGGATTCAAGGAGCGGTCTCACCAGTGCTGAGTCCAGAGGGAGAAGAACCTCCCTGGCCCTGCTGGTCACACCATTTCTGATCCAAGCCAGGATGCCATTGGCCTTCTTGGCCACCTGGGCACACTGCTGGCTCATGGTCAGTTGGCTGTCGACCAACACTTCTGCCAGCACTTTGGGATTACCCAGGCAAACAGGCCAGGCTGCACTCCTCTAGAAGCCTAAAGCACGCTCTAACCTTTCTGATGTGCCACACAACAGGCAGTGTGAGTGGTAAGAACATCCCAAGCCCACGGCTGGGCTGGCTGGCAAAGCCCTGAGCTGCTCCACCAGCTCATTACTTGCTCTAGCAGCACAGGGAGACCTGCAGCAAGCAAGCAGGCAGTGTTCTCACCTGAGTGTTTAAGATGCAAGGCACTGCTGAGATGCTTGCTACGCAGCAGGATTTGCACCAATCTTAGACTCATAGAATCACCAGGTTGGAAGAGACCAACTGGATCACTGAGTCCAATCATTCCAGTCAAACACTAAACCATGTCCCTCAGCACCTCATCCACCCACACCTTAAACACCTCCAGGGAAGGTGAATCAACCACCTCCCTGGGCAGCCTGCTCCAATGCCCAATGACCTTTTCTGTGAAAAATTTTTTCCTAATGTTCAGCCTAAACCTCCCCTGGCAGAGCTTGAGGCCATTCCCTCTCGTCCTGTCCCCTGTCCCTTGGGAGAAGAGCCCAGCTCCCTCCTCTCCACAACCTTCTTTCAGGGAGTTGGAGAGAGCAATGAGGTCTCCTCTCAGCCTCCTCTTCTCCAGGATAAACACCCCCAGCTCTCTCAGCCATTCCTCATCAGGCCTGTTCTCCAGCCCCTTCACCAGCTTTGTTGCTCTTCTCTGGACTCGCTCCAGAACCTCAACATCCTTCTTGTGCTGAGAGGCCCACAACTGAACACAGGATTGGAGGAAGCAAAGGTTGCAGAGCACAGGCTCTGCTCCACACCAAGTGCCACAGGCCACAACCATGTGCTGCTAACAAGCTGCAGTTACCTCAATGTTGGTTGCATTCAGCTTCTCCTCCATCACTTGTTTCAGGATGACGAGGGAAGATTTGATTGCTTCTTTCAGCGTCATCGACTGTAAAACAAACCACTCATTAATTGCATTACTGATGCTCAAGCAAGCACTTGTGCGCTGCCCCCTTGGGCTGCGAAAGCACTGCTGCTCTCCCTCCCACTCCCCTCAAATCCTTTAAGCTGTCACTGGCAGAAAATTCAAAAGCTTATCAGGTTATCTGCAGTATCAACAAGAGATCAAAGCGCGCTGTTCAGGCAGGGGAGTGACAATTGCAGGGATGGCAACTTTCTGCTTCCCTATAACTTTTTACAAAGCTTAAGAACTGTTAATCTGGACATATAAACCGATCAGGACCAGGGCACAAGGAACTGCTTCCCGTCACCAGTCACTGTCTGTCAAGAAGTTCACCACAACCAGCCCCGGTGGGAGCTCTGAAAAGCCAGACTCCCTCTTGGCAGGAGTTTTAATCGCATAAATCCTTGCCTGAGGAGGATCCAGAGCCAGAGGGCTGCGCAAAGAGTGACAGTAGTGGTATTTGCAGGAACTCTGCACTTGGAAGGTGGTGAAGAAGCCCTGGGGCTCAGACAATTCTGCTAGTGAGCAAATCAGGCTGGTGAGTCCTAGAGCACTCAGCACCATCGGTTGTGCTTGTCCTCACAGTGTTTGGGTTCTTACCACACAAAATGGGCAGCTCCCTCCTCCTGGAGGGAAGAAAGTTTCCATTTAAGATCAACTGGGATCAGTATTTGCAGCATAAAAGCCATCAACCTCACTGGCTGAAAAGACTGGGTGAAATGAAGCCACTTGCTTCAGTTCCTTATGCTCAGGCTGCGTCCATGCTGAGCCCTGATGCCAGCAGGCAGTGTTTCTATAGCAGTTCTATTATTTATAGAGGACTCCCTGACATGGGCTTAATTATCACCTGCCAGAGGCAGAGACTGGCATCACAGACACATCTCGAGTTCCGTGGAACCACCGTGGCAGCGGCAGCCTAATGGGGAGCTGCAGGTTGTAGAACTCCTCATCGCATAGATCTTCATCCAGCAACTCAGCACTGACACCCAATTAAGGATCAACTGCCAGGGACTGAGTTCCCACCCTGACAACCTCACACACCTCCTCTACAGTACAAGATTCTTACAAATCATTCCTAAGGGATGAGTAGATCCTTGTAGGTTGTGAGTTGCCTCTAAACTCGTGAAACGCCAGCCCCAATCCAGCCTTTTACCTTATGGTAGACCTCCTGCAGAGAGCTCTGTGCGCCCTCCGAGGCAGAGCCAATCGCTCTGGCATCGCACTGAACAAATGTCCCTGACGGGTCCATGTGAAACCTGCAGCAACACAGGGGAGAGCGTGAACAGTCACTGCACCCACATCCCGCACCGTGGCAGCCCAAGGGCTTTCCCACCAGCCCCAGATCCTGCATGGCTCAGAGCTGAGGAAGAACAAGGGCTCCTCTGCACCGACAGAGCAGAGCAGACAGCAGCCCAGCCTCTCTCCTCACACCCAGCGGCCACAGTTCTCTCCTCCTGGCATGCAGAGGAGACCAAGGTTTGAGGAATGCCGGAGTCACCAGCAGACCCACACTGGGCTGGTACTCTAGGAGAGCTACACGCTCCCAACGCTGCCTCCGTACTCGGAGAATTGTTTTCCTTTTTATTTCCCCCCTTATCTTATTTGTTTAATCATAGAACAACCAGGTTGGAAGGGACCCATCAGATCTTCTAGTCCAACCATAATAAACCCAGCAAGTTTCCAGCGCTGCTCCTGGGAGGAGGGCTGTGGGGAGACCCCATTGGGTTGGCTCTGCAGAGCTGTTCCCACCTCCAGCGCAGGCCAAGTGTTTGAAGCGCAGGAGTTCAGGTTACAAGCACTCCACCACCTCCCTGAGGAATGTTACAGCAGGCTCCACGTATTATGTTACTGGTGGCTCTGCTAGTCTTTTAGGGAAAGGTAAGAATAAACTTGGGACGAGGAGAGCTTTAACGCCTCCCTCCTGTTCAGGAACCCACACGGGGGCAAGGCATCCTCACCAATCCCAAAGGAGCTGCCAGTGCTCACACAGAATCATAGAATCACCACCAGGTTGGAAGAGACCAACCGGATCATCGAGTCCAACCATTCCTATCAAACACTAAACTATGTCCCTCAGCACCTTGTCTACCTGTCCCTTAAACCCCTCCAGGGGAAAAGACTCAACCCCCTCCCTGGGCAGCCTCTGACACTGCCCAATGACCCTTTCTGTGAAAAGCTTCCTCTTAATATCCACCCTGAACCTCCCCTGGTGGAGCTTGAGGCCATTCCCTCTTGTCCAGTCCCCTGTCCCTTGGCAGAAGAGCCCAGCTCCAGGCTATCACCCTCCTCTCCACAACCTCCTCTCAGGGAGTTGGAGAGAGCAATGAGGTCTCCCCTCAGCCTCCTCTTCTCCAGGATAAACACCCTCAGCTCTCTCAGCCATTCCTCATAGAGCCTGTTCTCCAGCCCCTTCCCCAGCTTAGTTGCTCTTCTCTGGACTCACTCCAGAGCCTCAATATCCTTCTTGTGCTGAGGTTCACATGCTGGTGCAACCCATGATTTGAATGATTTGAATGATTCTATGAATGGAAGGGTTTAAAAGCTTTAACAAACACATCAGGTACGCAGCGGGATAAACCCCAGTGTTTCAGCGAAAGCCCAGAAACCATTCATTAAAAGGTCCTGGGAGATTTTATCTCTTCCCAGAACTGTGTTGGACTAAGAGTCGAACTTACAGCTGGGGTCCCTTCTCATCGACTCCTCCAAAAAGCAGCGCCACGCCAAACGGACGAGACTGCAAGAGAAAGGAGCAGAGGGGTTAGGGCAAGACTGAGGGTGAAGTCCAAGGGGAGCCCCCTGCACCACCCTGAGTCCCTCCCCCCAGCTCTGCACCATTGCCCCTGGGTCTGCATCCTCCTCCCCGAACTGAAGCGCCAGGTTGGACACAGCCTGTGTCACACTCTCCACTGTCATGGTTTCGTTGTAGGTGAACCAGTGATTCTGCAGGAAAAAAACAGTAAAGGGTCAAATTATCACCTTGTTCCTAAACTTCAACAATTCTGGATCATTCACACCATGGGCTGGAGCTGGAGGGAGCTGGGACAAGTGACAGGGGACAGAATGAGAGGGAATGGCCTCAAGCTCCACCAGGGGGAGGTTCAGGCTGGACATTAGGAAAAATTTTTTCACAGAAAGGGTGACTGGGCAGTGGCAGAGGCTGCCCAGGGAGGAGGTTGAGTCACCTTCCCTGGAGGTGTTTAAGGGACGGGTGGACGAGGTGCTGAGGGACATGGTTTAGTGTTTGATAGGAATGTTTGGACTCGATCCGGTGGGTCTCTTCCAACCTGGTGATTCTATGATTCTATGAGTCACAGGGACCTAGATGTTCACCAGAGCTGCTGGTGCAGAGACCACTGGGGAACCTAACATAGCATTCCCACAAAAAAACCACAGGGAAGCCTCCACCTCTGTGCTGCAAAAGCCGCACAGGGAAGCTGCGCTCCCCACCAGCCTCCCACCATTCTGCCTCCTTTGCTGTAACCAGCTTCCCAGGCCAGAGACTTCCCAGACGTCCCTGAGCCTTGTGCTGTTATCTGAAGAGAAACACAAGCCTTACCTGAGTCTCCACTCTTGCTTTATCAATTAAAGTCTTTGCATCAGCTATTAAGCCACTCATGGCACAGCCTGGAATGGGAGAGGGAAAACACACGTCATTTGTGGGGAGGGAATGGCCTCAAGCTCCGCCAGGGAAGATTTAGGCTGGACATTAGGAGGAAGTTTTTCACAGAAAGGGTCATTGGGCATTGGAACAGGCTGCCCAGGGAGGGGGTTGATTCACCTTCTCTGGAGGGGTTTAAGGGACAGGTGGAACAGGTCCTGGGGGACATGGTTTAGTGTTTGATAGGAATGGTTGGACTTGATGATCCAGTGGGTCTCTTCCAACCTGGTGATTCTATGATTCTATGATTCTCAGGCTTTGCACTCCAAGTTTAAAGTGCTACAACTTGAACTAGGGGAATGGAAAAGTTCTATGATTTCACCCATGAGTCACAAGGCCACCTTCCTCTAGACTCCCCAAAGCCCATGGAGACATAAAAAAAGGCTGCAGGGCAGAGTGGTTCCCTGGATGGGAACCTTGCTGGGTTCGGGGAAAGAGGATGGGATCGAAACAGATTTGCTCAAGAGCAAGGACAGGCGCTCAGCTGAAGGGCAGGTACCCAGTCCAGTTCTCCATGGTACCTCTCCCCACCCCAAATCCAAACTGGTTAAAGGTGCCACATTTGAGGCCTTGCAAGAGAAGCAAACTCCTTGGAAGCAGATCTCATCCCTCCCCTTCACAGGGAGGGCTGGCTACCCCTCAGCTGAAGGGGATGCAGTAGGAGCCCCCAGCACAGATCCTGCTCCAGGGAAAAAGGGTATTGCAAGCACACAGGAGGAGGAAGTAAGATTCTTCAGGAGCGCCTTCCATGCCTCATGTCATCATCAACAGGGGTATTTTGGAGGCCTCCCGCTTTTCGAGGCGACATATTTGGTAAGGAGCCTGCCCGTGGGTGCCCTCATGGCACAGAAACCTGCTGGAGCAGGGGGACAGGCCAACATTAGCGCTGCGGGAGAAACCTGCCTCCAGTCAAGCCTTTTGCAGTAATTCCCTGTCCTCTCTGATCTAAATTTGGGGTGAGCTCTCATGAGGAAGGTCATGAAGGCAGGAGGAGTGCTTCAGCTGCCTCTTCCTGCTCCTGTAACTATGTCCTGCTGGCCCAGAGCCTGGAAAACTAGTGAGCAGGACCCAGCATTCACTGGGAGAGATGAGCATTCCTACTCAGCTCAGTCGAGCTGCTTGCAAAGAAGGTTGGCCCTGAAATCATGCTTCTCACACTCCCAGGGGACAGTTGTCTTGTATATGGGTGGAAGTGTCGATCTGCTGGAGGGTCGGGAGGCTCTACAAAGGGATGTGAACAGGCTGGATCCATGGGCTGAGACCAATGGCATGGGGTTTAACAAGGCCAAATGGTGGATCCTGCACTTGGGGCACAACAACTCTGAGGAGCTACAGACTAGAAGTCTGTCTAGAAAGCTGCCTGGAGGAGAAGGACCTAGGGATGTTGGTTGACAGGGACTGAACATGAGGCAGCAGTGGCCCAGGTGGCCAAGAAGGCCAATGGCATCTTGGCTTGGATCAGACACGGTGTGACCAGCTGGGCCAGGGAGGTTCTTCTCCCTCTGGACTCAGCACTGGTGAGACCAAACCTTGAATCCTGTGTTCAGTTGTGGGCCCCTCAGCACAAGAAAGATGTTGAGGCTCTGGAGCGAGTCCAGAGAAGAGCCGCGAAGCTGGTAAAGGGGCTGGAGAACAGGCCTGATGAGGAATGTCTGAGAGAGCTGGGGGTGTTTATCCTGGAGAAGAGGAGGCTGAGGGGAGACCTCATTGCTCTCTGCAACTCCCTGAAAGGAGGTTGTGGAGAGGAGGGAGCTGGGCTCTTCTTCAAAGTGACAGAGGACAGGACAAGAAGGAATGGCCTCAAGCTCCACCAGGGGAGGTTGAGGCTGGACATTAGGAAAAAGTTTTTCCCACAAAGGGTCACTGGGCATTGGAAGAGGCTGCCCAGGAAGGGGGTTGAGTCACCTTCCCTGGAGGGGTTTAAGGGACGGGTAGATGAGGTCCTGAGGGACATGGTTTAGTGACTGATGGGAATGGTTGGACTTGATGATCCAGTGGGTGTCTTCCAACCTGGTGATTCTATGATTCTGTATATATATGTCTCCAGTGCTTGAGGGACACTTCCAACTCTCCCAGACAGGAAAACAAAGCGCTCTTCTCCTTACCTATGTGGGAATCGATTTCTACAATCTTCTCGATGCTGCTGGGTTCCATGAGCGGGGAGGTGATCCTCTTCTCCACGGCCAGGCAGACACCCTCCGAGGTCTGGATCCCGATAGCCGTGGAACCAAGCTGCAAAGCACCACACCGTTACCACCACCGTGCCCGACGCGGGGTGCACAAATAAACAGCTTTCGGCTTGGGTTATCTGTGGGTGTTTTGGTTTGGAGGCAACTCCAGCACAGAAACCTCACTGCAGGCAAGACCCTTGCTTAAGGAACAGGTAGATGAGGTCCTGAGGGACATGGTTTAGTGTTTGATAGGAATGGTTGGACTCGATGATCCAGTGGGTCTCTTCCAACCTGGTGATTCTATGATTCTCTGGCTTTGCACACCAAGTTTAAAGTGTTACAACTTGAACTAGGGGAATGGGAAAGTTAAACCCATGCTACTTCCCATCTGAAGAGTTGGTCAGAACCCAGCAGGGTTGCACAAATCATTAACCATTTCCCCAAGCACCCATTTTCACTAAAAGGCCCTGTGAATCTTCCTTTGCAAGACAGAAATCGGCTTTTAAAGGAAGCAGGATTTCACATTCCCTTAATAATTTCCATAATCGCCTTAATTCTGATTGCATCCATACTCCTGACTTGGGCGTTTTTCTTTCCATTAGCCCTTTTTCTCTCAGGTGTCCTCAGATCTACTGGATTTATAGAATCATAGAATCACCAGGTTGGAGGAGAACCACCGGATCATCGAGTCCAACCATTCCCACCAGTCTCTAAACCACGTCCCTCAGTACCTCATCCACCCTCACCTTAAACACCTCCAGGGAGAAGATGTTATGATGGGAACAAGAGCATTTTGCACAGCAGCGAGTTTTGCTCTGCTCCTGCAGGAGACCACAGCGTCAAAGCAGATCTCGAACACTCCAGCCCTGCTCCCTGCACTCCCAGCTTCTCCGCGCAGGGGAATTTACCACGATAACCTGAGGTGTGGAGATGCCAACTCTAAATACCCAAACCAGGCTGATTTTAGCAGCAAAGCTTCTCCAGGTAGCCACATCGATGATCACAGGCCTGGCAGTGGGGAAGCTTTCTCACAGGCACACGTGACTCCTTCAAGACACAGTCCAACCCTCTGATCATTTAAGCATGAGGCTGGTCGCAGTCACACAAACCCCAAGGGAAGGAGGGACTCTCGATGTCATTTTGGATGCATATTTTGTTAATGAAGTTACACTTTCATTAAAGACTCCTCCTCTACCCCTAACGCAGGGGGATCACACAGAGCACGCTGCAAGAGCATTTAGGAACATTAGGAAAAAAAATAAATTCATAGAAAGGGTCATTGGGCACTGACAGAGGCTGCCCAGGGAGGTGATTGAGTCACCTTCCCTGGAGGTGTTTAAGGTACAGGCAGATGAGGTGTTAAGGGACTGATGTGGGACTGATGTGATTGATGGGAATGGTTGGACTCGATGATCCTGTGGGTCTCTTCCAACCTGGTTATTCTATGAGCCACCAAGCTGCACAAACTCTGTCAACAAGCTTATGGGCTGATCCAGAAAGGAGAAGCCAGGAAGCTTCTGTGTGATTCCTACAGACCAGGGAAGGGATCATCCCTCCATGCTCAGCACTGAGAAGGCCACATGTCAAATCCTGGGCTCAGTTTTGGGCCCCTCACTCCAAGAAAGACATTGAGGGGCTGGAGCGAAGGAAGTGGAGCTGGAGAAGGGAAGCAGCCGAGGGATCTGGGGCTGTTTAGTCTGGAAAAAGAGAAGGCTGAGGGGAGACCTCATTGCTCTCTGCAGGTCCTGAAATGAGGCTGGAACTAGGTGTGTACTTGTTTCTTCTCCCAAGAGACAAGGGATGGGAACAAGAGGAAATGGCCTCAAGTTGCACCAGGGGAGGTTTAGACTGGGTAATGGGAAAACGTCCTTCACTGAACGAGTGATGGAAGCATTGGAACCAGCTGCCTAGGGCAGTCATGGAGTCCCCAAACCTGGAGGGTTTTAAAAGATGTGCAGATGTGCTTAATGACAGGGTTCAGTGGTGGAGTTGGCAGTGCTGGATTTACAGTTGGACTCGATGATGTTAAAAATCTTTCCTAATCTCAGCAATTTTGTGTATTTATAGAATCATAGAATCACCAGGTTGGAAGAGACCCACTGGATCATCCAGTCCAACCATTCCCATCAAACACTAAGCCATGTCCCTCAGCACCTCATCCACCCTCACCTTAAACCCCTCCAGGGAAGGTGAATCAAAACCTCCCTGGGCAGCCTCTCCCACTGCCCAATGACCCTTTCTGGGAAAATGTTTTCCTAATATCCAGCCTCAACCTCCCCTGGTGGAGCTTGAGGCCATTACCTCTTGTCCTGTTCCCTGTCCCTTGGGAGAAGAGCCCAGCTCCCTCCTCTCCACAACCTCCTTTCAGGGACTTGCAGAGAGCAATGAGGTCTCCCCTCAGCCTCCTCTTCTCCAGGATAAACACCCCCAGCTCTCTCAGACGCTCCTCATAAGGCCTCATTTGTCAGCATGGTGACCAACACCCTCCTGAGTGGGTCCCAATACCTTATCGAACGTCACTACCTTTTGCCTCCTCACTCAGGCAGTGTTCCAGTGAGCTGACGCCACACAGGGCAGGTACAGCCTGCACCCTCCTCCTCCCCAGCCCAGCTCAGGCTCACTCAGAACTGCTTCCCCGCACTACTGGACCATTTCAATTCCGTGAATTTCTTCATGATGAGAGTAGTTAGGCCCTGGCCCAGGTTGCCCAGAGCAGTGGTAGCTGCCTCATCCCTGGAGGGGTTCAAGGCCAGGTTGGATGGAGCTTGGAGCACCTGATCCAGCGGGAGGTGTCCCTGACCATGGCAGGAGGGCAGAACTGGATGGGCTTTGAGGTCCCTTCCAACTCACACTATTCTACGAACCTCCTGGCAGACATTCTTAATGTACCAGTAAATGGTCAAGAGGTCTCCCCTAAGCCTTCCTCTGCTGAAGGCTGAACAAACCCAGCTCTCTCAGCCTTACTTTGTACAGAAGGTTCCCCAGTTCTCTGATCATCTTAGAGGACCCAGAGAGCTGGGGGTGTTTATCCTGGAGAAGAGAAGGCTGAGGGGAGACCTCATTGCTCTCTCCAACTCCCTGAAAGGAGGTTGTGGAGAGGAGGGAGCTGGGCTCTTCTCCCAAAGGACAGGGGACAGGACGAGAAGGGATGGCCTCAAGCTCCACCAGGGGAGGTTTAGGCTGGACATCAGGAAAAAAATTTTTCCCAGAAAGGGTCACTGGGCAGTGTCAGAGGCTGCCCAGGGAGGGGGTTGAGTCACCTTCCCTGGAGGGGTTTAAGTTGCGGGTGGATGAGGGGCTGAGGGACATGGTTTAGCGTTTGATAGGAATGGTTGGACTCAAAGATCCGGTGAGTCTCTTCCAACCTGGTTGTTCTATGATTCTATGACCTTCTCTGGATCCAATCCAGCCTGTCGGCATCTTTGTTGCGTAGTGGGGATCAAAAGTGAACGCAGCACTCCAGGTGCAGCCTGACAACACTGACTAGAGCTCTTAAAGAGCCGAGTTGCAGGAGGTTAGGCTGGATGGAAGGAATCACACACTGCTGCACAACTCTCCTGCTCCAAACCATGGATGAAAGGCTGGCAAAGAGCTCCCATAGCTTTTCCTACAGGGAAAGACTCGACATCGTGTCCCTCCCCAGGAGCCAGCCAAACCCTGACTCGCTGCAGAGCTCAGACAACAGACCCAGCCTGCTTTATTTCTGAGCAAAGACATGAAAGAGCCCTTAACGTCATGGCTTGGTGACCAGATGGAGCTGACGGTACCTTTATGGCCTCGATGGCATACTCCACTTGGAACAGCCTCCCCTCCGGAGAAAAAGTGTTCACACCCCTGCAAGAACAACATCAGAGACAGTGTAAAAGGCAGGGAGTTTGAGGAAGACTTTCGAGTCTTTTCATCTGAATGCGACATGTAACTTTAAACCCGCGATCAGCGTCGCCCTTTAGCTGGAAAACACGGAATTCGAAGCACCTGGGGGGTACTACAGTGTTTTGTTAGGCGAGCGCAAACAAATGGAGAGGAGAACTGGAGAAGGGAAAGGAAATTTAGGAATTTTCTAACACTACCTGCCTGACCATCTGCGGCACAAGGGCTCAGAGAGGCAACAACCTGAGAGCCAGTGGTTGGTCCATAAATCAAACCCACCATGACGAGCACAGGCTGCCCAGGGAGGGGGTTGAGTCACCATCCCTCGAGGGATTTAAGGGACAGGAGGATGAGGTGCTGAGGGACATGGTTTAGTGAATGGTGGGAATGGTTGGACTCGATGGTCCAGTGGGTCTCTTCCAACCTGGTGATTCTATGATTCTAAGACAGAAACATGGAGGGATGGTAGGAAGGGTGATGCTAGTTGGGACAAGTAATGTAGAAGTTCACTGGAGCCCATCAGCCTCCCAGTAGGTGCTCTCAGGGGCTGGATTCAGGACACTTATGAAAAAAAGAGAACAAAAGGAATGCCGGCAGGCCCCATTACAGCTCAAGAGCAGGTTTGTTTCCAGGGCAGACTTCCCAGGGTAGATGCTGGAAGCACATTGCCTTCGGATCCATTTGGATCTCCCACTGCATCCCACTCCTGTACCTTCTGTCTAGAAAGCTGCCTGGAGAAGAAGGACCTGGGAGTGTTGGTTGACAGCAACTGAACATGAGCCAGTAGTGGCCCAGGTGGCCAAGAAGACTAGTGGCATCTTGGCTTGGATCAGACACGGTGTGACCAGCAGGGCCAGGGAGATTCTTCTCCCTCTGGACTCAGCACTGGTGAGACCAAACCTCAGATCCTGTGTCCAGTTCTGAGCCCCTCACCACAAGAAGGATGTTGAGGCTCTGGAGTGAGTCCAGAGAAGAGCAACAAAGCTGGTGAAGGGGCTGGAGAACAGGCCTGATGAGGAAGGGCTGAGAGAGCTGGGGGTGTTTATCCTGGAGAAGAGGAGGCTGAGGGGAGACCTCATTGCTCTCTCCAACTCCCTGAAAGGAGGTTGTAGAGAGGAGGGAACTGGGCTCTTCTCCCAAGGGACAGGGGACAGGATGAGAGGGAATGGCCTTAAGCTCCACCAGGGGAGGTTCAGTCTGGACATTAGGAAGAAGTTTTTCACAGAAAGGGTCATTGGGCATTGGAATAGGCTGCCCAGGGAGGTGGTTGATTCACCTTCCCTGGAGGTGTTTAAGGGAGGAGTGGACGAGGTGCTGAGGGACATGGTTTAGCGTTTTATGGGAATGGTTGGACTCGATGATCCGGTGGGTCTCTTCCAGGCTGGTGATTCTATGATTCTATGCATAGGATTCGCCCCCCCTTTTTATCTCCCAGAACTGGACGCTTTACAAATCCTAGAGGCAAAAAAAAAAAACGATTCGGAGGCTGCCGCAGCGCCCTAGTGCCCGGCGGGGCGGGAACCCGCACACAGAGGAGCGGAGTCGCTCGTGCAGGGTCCCGCGGGGCTCTCGGTGCGGCCGGCGGCAGCCTGGCCTACAGGGCAGGCGAGGGAGGTATCGGGGCCCAGGCCCGTGACTCAGCCGCAGGCCCCGGGGAGGAGTGGCGGCAGACGGGCAGCGGTGGGCCAGCACTCACCGGTCGTACTCGGAGCGTGTGAGGAACATGGCGAGAGCGGGGGGTGCCGGGGGTGGGGGGAGCAGCGCAGGGGGCTGAGACGGAACGGGCGGCAGAGGCGGGAGCGCCGCTCTATCCTCGCCGGCTGCTTCAGCCGCCGCTTCCGGCGAGAGGCCCGCCCCTTCCGGCCGCGCCGCCAGCTCATGGGACCGCACTGCCCGCGATTTAGCCAATAGAACATCGGTGAGGGGGCGTGGCCAGGGGGCTGAGGGAGTGATCCGAATAAGGAGGCAGGGCCACAGCGAAACGGGACATTCCCACCTCTAGTGGGCGTGGTCAGAGATACAAAGGGGCGTGGCCAGAGAGGAAGGCGTTTGCGCCGCTTTGTGGGCGGGACACGGCACTAAGGGGGCGTGGGCTGAGCAAGGGGCGTGGCCAGCGCTAAGGGCTCTGAACAGGTTTGATCCATGGGCTGAGACCAATGGGATGAGGGTTAACAAGGCCAAATGGCGGATCCTGAACTTGGGGCACAACAACCCTGAGCAGCTACAGACTAGGAGAAGTCTGGCTGGAAAGTGCCTGGAGGAGAAGAACCTGGGGGTGTTGGTTGACAGCGACTGAACATGAGGCAGCAGTGGCCCAGGTGGCCAAGAAGGCCAGTGGCATCTTGGCTTGGATCAGAAACAGTGTGACCAGCAGGGCCAGGGAGGTTCTTCTCCCTCTGGACTCAGCACTGGTGAGACCAAACCTCGAACCCTATGTTCAGTTGTGGGCCCCTCAGCACAAGAAGGATGTTGATGCTGTGGAGTGAGTCCAGAGAAGAGCAATGGAAGAACAAGGATTACAAGGAGTGGCTGAGAGAGCTCGGGGTGTTTATCCTGGAGGCCATGTTGAGGCTCTGGAGTGAGTCCAGAGAAGAGCAACAAAGCTGGTGAAGGGGCTGGAGAACAGGCCTGATGAGGAAGGGCTGAGAGAGTTGGGGGTGTTTATCCTTGAGGAGAGGAGGCTGAGGGGAGATCACATTGCTCTCTCCAACTCCCTGAGAGGAGGTTGTGGAGAGGAGGGAGCTGGGCTCTTCTGCCGAGGGACAGGGGACAGGATGAAAGGGAATGACCTCAAGCTCTGCCAGGGGAGATTCAGGCTGAACATTAGGAAAAAAATTTCCCAGAAAGGGTCATAGGGCAGTGTCATAGGCTGCCCAGGGAGGTGGTTGTTTCACCTTCCCTAGAGGTGTTTAAGGGACGGGTGGACGAGGTGCTGAGGGACATGGGTTAGTGTTTGATGGGAATGGTTGGACTCGATGATCCAGTGGGTCTCTTCCAACCTGGTGGTTCTATGATTCTATGATTCTAAGGGGGCGTGGCCAGAGCCCAGGTGAGCCCCCACGGCTGAGTGGGCGTGGTCATGCAGGGTGTGGTCGTTGTGGGCGTGGCCTGTGCAGTGAGTGGGCGGGGCTACCGGGGGGGGGGGCATGGAGCCTTTCCAGGGCTGAGTAGCACAGGGACACCCACTTGGGGGGGGGGGGGGGTGTCGGACACCCCCGAGGAGGGAGGGCCCCGGGGGCAGCCGGGGGCTGTCCCGGGGGTGTCCGGTGGGCGGGGCTGCCCCTCCCGGGGGCCTCTGCCAGCGGAGCCATCCCAGCGGGCGGCGGAGGCAGCACCGACCGCCCCCGGCCCCGGCCATGTCCGAGTCCGGTGCCCCCACGACCGCTGACAAAGCCACCCGGCTCCAGGTAGGGCTCCGGTGTCACCCCCCCCAGCCTCCCCGGGGCTCGGGGTAGCTCCCGGTGCAGACCCCTGGACGACTCCGTCCGGAGTCGTCCAGGGGTCTGCACCGGGAGCTGCCCCGGGAGCAATTCCCAGTGTGACCCTGACTTGGTCACAGCCCCAAGTCTCCCGGTTGCAGCCCCAGGTCTCCCGGTTACAGCCCCAGGTCTCCCAGTTCCAACTCCAAGTCTAACCGTTGCAGCCCCAGATCTCCCAGTTGCAACCCCAAGTCTCCCATTTGCAGCCCCAGATCTCCCAGTTGCAGCCCCAGGTCTCCTGGTTGCAGCCCCAGGTCTCCCGGTTGCAGCCCCAAGACACCCAGTTGCACCCCCAAGTCTCCCAGTTGCAACCCCAAGTCTCCCGGTTGCAGCCCCCAGGTCTCCCAGTTGCAGCCCCCAGGTCTAACCATTGCAGCCCCAGATCTCCCAGTTGCAACCCCAAGTCTCCCATTTGCAGCCCCAAGTCTCCCAGTTGCAACCCCAAGTCTCCCATTTGCAGCCCCAAGTCTCCCAGTTGCAACCCCAGGTCTCCCATTTGCAGCCCCAAGTCTCCCAGTTGCAACTCCAGGTCTCCCATTTGCAGCCCCAAAGTTTCCCGGTTGCAGCCCCAGGTCTCCCGGTTGCAGCCCCAAGTCTCCCGGTTGCAACCCCAAAGTCTCCCGGTTGCAACCCCAAAGTCTCCCGGTTGCAGCCCCAGGTCTCCTGGTTGCAGCCCCAGGTCCCCCGGTTGCAGCCCCAGGTCCCCCGGTTGCAGCCCCAGGTCCCCCGGTTGCAGCCCCAGGTCTCCCGGTTGCAGCCCCAGGTCTCCCGGTTGCAGCCCCAAGTCTCCCGGTTGCAGCCCCAGGTCCCCCGGTTGCAGCCCATGGGTCCCTCAGAGCAGCTCCCCCTGCCCCCGGTTCCCGGTGCCCCCGGTTCTAGGTGCCCCTTCTCTCTCCCTGCAGGACCGAGTCCTGGGTGGGGTGCGCTGGGGCCGCCTCCTGGAGCCGCTGGGCTTCATCAAGGTGCTGGAATGGGTGAGTCCCCCCACCCTGGGACCTGATCCTGCCACCCAGGCCCCCGGCAGACACAGCCCCTTCCCCAGCACCCATGGGTGCTGCTGCCCTGGCATTCCTGCCTGCTGTTACCTTCCCCTCTCCGATTTGGGGTCCCTCATTTCTTCCCTAAAGCCCCCCAGGACAAAGGGACCTCGGAGCTCTCCCCCTGCCCCTCCAGAGCCTCCCGCACCCCAGCACCCTGGGCACAGGGTCTCCATCTCGGGGGGCTCTGGGGACAAGGGTTTGCGGGGCTGCTCAAATGCCTGTATTCAACTACCCCCACGGTGACCTTGAGCAGGTGGCTCCGGCCAGTCACGCCGGAGGGGACAGTGACACTGGGGTCCTGGGTCCCCGTCATTCCCACGGGCTCGGGGGACGCCGCATGGGTTGGGGGGGAGCTGGGGTAGGGGGGTCATCAGGCTCCAGAGAGGGCAACCCTGGGGTTGGGGGCAGCCGAGCACCCGCAGCCCTGCCCCGGCCATGCCATGAATGGCTCTGGGATTGTGTTTCAGGGCAGCATTTCTGTGGTGAGGCCTCCGCCACGGCCAGGGTGCTCCCAGCTGGCCCCACAAGCCAGTGACAGCGCTGGGGAAACTGAGGCACGGGAGGGCACAGACATGGAGCCCAAATCATAGAATCATAGATAGAACCACTAGGCTGGAAGAGACCCACTGGATCATTGAGTCCAACCATTCCCAGCAATCTCTAAACCATGTCCCTCAGGACCTCATCCACCCGTCCCTTAAACACCTCCAGGGAAGGGGAATCAACCACCTCCCTGGGCAACCTCTGACACTGACCAATCACCCTTTCTGGGAAAAACTTCCTCCTAATCTCTAACCTAAATTTCCCCTGGTGGAGCTTGAGGCCATTCCCTCTCATCCTGTCCCCTGTCACTTGGGAGAAGAGCCCAGCTCCCTCCTCTCCACAACCTCCTCTCAGGGAGTTGCAGAGAGCAATGAGGTCTCCTCTCAGCCTCCTCTTCTCCAGGATAAACACCCCCAGCTCTCTCAGCCCTTTCTCATCAGGCCTGTTCTCCAGCCCCTTCACCAGCTTCATTGCTCTTCTCTGGACTTGTTCCAGAGCCTCAACATCCTTCTTGTGCTGAGGGGCCCACAACTGAACACAGGATTTGAGGTTTGGTCTCCCCAGTGCTGAGCCCAGAGGGAGAGGATCCTCCCTGGCCCTGCTGGCCACACCATGTCTGATCCAAGCCAAGATACCATTGGCCTTCTTGGCCACCTGGGCCACTGCTGGCTCATTCATGTTCAGTTGCTGTCACCAACACCCCCAGGTCCTTCTCCTCCAGGCAGCTTTCTAGACAGACTTTTCCTAGTCTGTAGCTGCTCAGGGTTGTTGTGCCCCAAGTGCAGGACTCGACATTTGGCCTTGTTAACCCTCATCCCATTGGTCTCAGCCCATGGATCCAGCCTGTTCAGATCCCTTTGGAGCCTCCTGACCCTCCAGCAGATCAACACTTCCACCCAGCTCAGATGTCTCCTGCCCTGGAGGAGCTGGGTTGAGGAGGCATTTCCCCCAATCCCACAGCTCTTTGCTTTGGATAATTCCCCCAGGGGGATGCTGGAATCCCCCTGCCAGGGGGGGTTGTTGTGCTGGATCAAGTCCTGAGTGCACAGCCAACCTGAAAACAGGAGGAAAATCCCTGGGAAAGCCGCCAGCGCTCCTGCTTCATCCCTCGGTGCTGCTCATGGATCTGCCCACCCCCACAGCGTCAGGCCTAGCCACTCAGCTGGGATGAGTTGCTAGAAAACGGTTTAGGAACGGAGTTCTCCCAACACTCTCCTCTGGAGATGGGAGCAGCTGGATGGGAAATGGCACTGGCAGCTACTGAGGGAGGGTGATGGATGTGGTCCCACTGGGTGGATGCTCCCAGTGAGCTGGAAACCTGCTCTCGTGCTTAAAATTAACCGGGGAGGGGTGGCCTTGCCGCAGTCTCGTATCGCCCGTCCCCTCCATCCACGCTTCACCCACCACTGCTGCCTCGTTTCCGCCCTGGGCATGGATCCGGGTGCTCGTGGCAGCCCTGGCGCAGGTGGCCGACAGCTGCGGAGTGGCAGCTCTCTGCGGCCGCCGTGACTCAGCGCTGTGGGGGGCAGCTGGATGGGTGCATCCCACCCCAGGGCAGGGGCGTCCCCAGGGGCTCAAACCTGACACACATTTTCATGCAGCTCTTCGCCATCTTCGCCTTCGGGGCCTGTGGCTCCTTCAGCAGCGAGACTGGGGCAGTAGTGACGTGCAGCGAGGAAAACAAAGAGACCAGCGCCATTTTCATCCAGTTTGGGTACCCTTTCAGGTGAGAGGGCACCCAGCATGCTTTCCCCCCCATCCCCAACTCCAGGAACCCACCAGGAGCCACCCCTGTGTGGCCCCTCAGTGAGCTGGGGGGCATGTGGGGTGCCAGCTTGGGGTTAACCCCTGTCCCTGTTGCTGGAACCCTTGTGGGACTGTGGCCACTGTCCCCGTGAGCAGTGAGGGGCCATGTCCAGCTGGGAATCTCTGCACCCCCAGCACTGTGGGGCATTCCCCTTCTCCAGTTCAAAGCACCGTCTGGGGAGTCCTGATTAATCAGGGAAGGAAGGAGCCAGCCCAGCCCTGAGCCACAGTTTTAACCCATTCCCTTGGCCGACAGTTAATCATAGAAGCATAGAATCATAGAACAACCAGATTGGAAGGGACCCATCGGATCATCGAGTCCAACCATTCCTATCAAACACTAAACCATGTCCCTCAGCACCTCATCTACCCGTCCCTTAAACACCTCCAGGGAAGGTGAATCAAGCCCCTCCCTGGGCAACCTCTGCCACTGCCTAATGACCCTTTCTGTGAAAAACTTCCTCCTAATCTCCAGCCTAAATCTCCCCTGGCAGAGCTTGAGGCCATTCCCTCTTGTCCTGTCCCCTGACGCTTGGGAGAAGAGCCCAGCTCCCTCCTCTCCACAACCTCCTTTCAGGTAGTTGTAGAGAGTAATGAGGTCTCCCCTCAGCCTTCTCCAGGATAAACACCCCCAGCTCTCTCAGACGCTCCTCACAGGGCCTGTTCTCCAGCCCCTTCACCAGCTTCGTTGCTCTTCTCTGGACTCACTCCAGAGCCTCAACATCCTTCTTGTGCTGAGGGGCCCACAACTCAACACAGGATTCAAGGAGCGGCCTCACCAGTGCTGAGTCCAGAGGGAGAATCACCTCCCTGGCCCTGCTGGTCACACCATTTCTGATCCAAGCCAGGATGCCATTGGCCTTCTTGGCCACCTGGGCACACTGCTGGCTCATGTTCAGTCGGCTGTTGACCAACACCCCCAGGTCCCTCTCCTCCTGGCAGTTTTCCAGCCAGACTTCTCCCAGTCTGTAGCTCTGCATAGGGTTGTTGTGCCCCAAGTGCAGGACCCGGCATTTGGCCGTGTTAAACCTCATCCCATTGGACTCTGCCCAGTGGACAGTGGGTCCAGGTTCCAACCAAGCAGCAGGTCTGTGCTCTCCATCCCCAAGGAACCACCCCAGCGCGGTTCTTTCAGGCTCGCAGAGACATCCCCACCATCCCTTCCATTCTTAGATCACCCAACATCCCCCTCCCACTCTCCCAGATTATACCAGATCCCCTTCGAGATGCCGGGCTGTGAAGGGAAGTCGGAGGCCCAGACCCTGCACCTCGTCGGCGATTTCTCTGCTCCCGCTGAATTCTTTGTGACCTTGGGGGTCTTCTGCTTCCTCTATGCCATGGCAGCTCTGGTGCTTTACCTGCGCTTTCATTCCCTCTACGGCGAAAATAAGAAGCTCCCCATCGCGGTAAGGGGGCTACAGCCTCACGTGGGGATGGGACGCATCCCGCCTCGCTCTGTGCTGGCACCGGAGCTGAGGTGCCTCCTCACCCTGGCAGGATTTCTGCGTCACCGTCTGCTTCACCTTCTTCTGGCTGGTGGCGGCGGCGGCGTGGGGCAAGGGGCTGAGCGACGTGAAGGCGGCCACACGACCCACCAACCTCATCGCTGCCATGGCCGTGTGCCAGGACGAGGGGGTGGCCTGCAGCGCCGGTACCACGCCAGCCATGGGGCTGGCCAACATCTCTGTGGTGAGGACCGGGCACCGGCACACGGTGATGCTCAGGGGCAAGCATGGTACAGGCACACGGGTCATGTGTGGTCGCATGTACACGTGCTGTGCAGGTGCATGGGGCATATGTGGTTGTGCACGAATGGGCATGTGCGGTACAGGTGCACAGGTCACATGCAGTCACATATACACACACGCGTGGAAACGTATAGGATTCTCTCATGGGAGAGATTGGTGGTGCCTTGGGAGAGCCAAGCAGCCTCTAGCCGTTGCTGGGGCACACGTGTGTGCATACCTGCACGCACACATGTGCACACACATGTAGATCACAGAATCACAGAATCACCAGGTTGGAAGAGACCCAATGGATCATCGAGTTCAATCATTCCCATCAGTCACTAAACCGTGTCCCTCAGCATCTCCTCCACCTGTCCCTTAAGTGGGAATCAACCCACTCCCTGGGCAGCCTCTGACACTGCCCAATGACCCTTTCCCTGAAAAACTTTTTCCTGATATCAAGCCTGAATGTCCCCTGGTGGAGCTTGAGGCCATTCCCTCTTGTCCTGTCCCCTGTCCCTTGGGAGAAGAGCCCAGCTCCCTCCTCTCCACAACCTTCTCTTAGGGAGTTGGAGAGAACAATGAGGTCTCCCCTCAGCCTCCTCTTCTCCAGATGCCTCGCCAAGTCCTTGCACATGAACACACAGCCACGCACACCCGTGTTCACATGAAGAATGCACACACACATGTGAATGCAACATGCACACAGGTGTGTACATGCATGCACACACAGGTGCACACCTGTACACTAGCACCTGTGAGCCCTGACGTGCGCACACACCCTCTGGATTCACCAGCTCAGCTGGGAGGGGGGATGGAGATGTCCATACATGCGCTTGCATGGCCTTGGTGCCAATCCCTGGTGATCCCATAGGATGTGGGACTCATCCTTCACCCTCTCCCAGTCATAAGGGACCCCATAAGTGGGATGGGTGGTGGTGATGCAGCCCCTGCTTGGGCACTTGGTGTGCATGGAGCATATGAGGGGCAGGGGGTACATGGGTTGCATGATATGCCTGGGATGCATGGGGTGCACAGGCTGTGCAGATATGGGGTGCAGTGGGTGCACGGGATGTATGGACTGCATGAGGCACCCCATGCACAAGGTCCACGGGGTGCAGGGATTGCATGGGGTGCAGGAGGTGTATGGAGTGTATTGAATTCATACAATGGGTGTGTGGGGTGCATAGTGTGCACGAGGTCCATGGGCTGCATGAAGCACATGGGGTGCACAGATATAGGGTGCAGGAGGTGCCTGGAGCGCATTGAGTTCATACCTTGGGTGCGTGAGGTGCACTGGGTGCCATGGGGTGCATGAAGCACATGGGATACATGGGGCACACAAGACACATGGGATGCACAGATATGGGGTGTAGGAGGTGCCTGGAGTGTATTGAATTCATGTATTGGGTGTGTGGGGTGCATTGGGTGCCATGGGGTACATGGAGTGCATGAGGTCCATGGGGTGCACAGATATACGGTGCAGGAGGTGCCTGGAGTGCATTGAGTTCATGCATTGGGTGTGTGGGGTGCACTGAGTGCCATGGGGTACACAGGGTACATGAGGTCCATGGGGTGCACAAAGCACATGGGGTGCATGAGGTGCAAAGGGCACATGGGGTGCAGGAGGTGCACAGATATGGGGTGCAGGGATTGCATGGGGCTCACAGATATGGGGTGCAGGAGGTGTATGGAGTGCATTGAGTTCATGCATTGGGTGCGTGGGGTGCACTGGGTGCCATGGGGTACACAGGGTGCATGAGGTCCATGGGGTGCATGAAGCACATGGGGTGCATGGGGCGCAAAGGGCATGTGGGGTGCAGGAGGTGCACAGATATGGGGTGCAGTGGGTGCATGGGATGTATAGGTGGTGTGATGCACCCCATGGACAAGGTATGTGGGGTGCAGGGATTGCATGGGGTGCACAGATACGGGGTGCAGGATGTGCCTGGAGTGCATTGAGTTCATGCATTGGGTGTGTGGGGTGCACTGGGTGCCATGGGGTGCATAGGGTGCATGAGGTCCATGGGCTGCATAAAGCACATGGGATGCATGGGGCGCACAGGGCACATGGGGTGCACAGGGTGCACAGATATGGGGTGCAGGAGGTGCCTGGAGTGCATTGAGTTCATGTATTGGGTCTGTGGGGTGCACTGGGTACCATGGGGTGCACGAGGTCCATGGGGTGCATGAAGCACATGGGGTGCACAGATATAGGGTGCAGGAGGTTTATGGAGTGTATTGAATTCATGCATTGGGTGCGTGGGTTGCACTGCGTGCCATGGGGTGCATGAAGCACATGGGATGCATAGGGTGCACAAGGGGCACATGGGGTGCACAGATATGGGGTGCAGGAGGTGCCTGGAGTGCATTGACTTCATGCATTGGGTGTGTGGGGTGCACTGGGTGCCATGGGGTGCATAGGGTGCATGAGGTCCATGAGGTGCATGAAGCACATGGGGTGCACAGATATGGGGTGCAGGAGGTGCCTGGAGTGCATTGACTTCATGCATTGGGTGTGTGGGTGCACTGGGTGCCATGGGGTGCATAGGGTGCATGAGGTCCATGAGGTGCATGAAGCACATGGGGTGCACAGATATGGGGTGCAGGAGGTGCCTGGAGTGCTTTGAGTTCATACATTGAGTGTGTGGGGTGCATGAAGCACATGGGTCACACATATATGGGGTGCAGGAGGTGCCTGGAGTGCATTGAGTTCATGCATTGGGTGCGTGAGGTGCAGTGGGTGCCATGGGGTGCATAGGGTGCACGAAGCACATGGGGTACACAGATATGGGGTGCAGGAGGTGTATGGAATGCATTGAGTTCATGCATTGGGTGTGTGGGTTGCACTGGGTGCCATGGGGTGCATAGGGTGCACGAGGTCCATGGGGTGCATGGAGCACATGGGGTGCACAGATATGGGGTGCAAGACGTGCCTGGAGTGTATTGAATTCATACATTGGGTGTGTGGGGTGCATTGGGTGCCATGGGGTACATGAAGCACATGGGATGCATGGGGTGCACAGGGCACATGGGGTGCACAGGGTGCACAGATATGGGGTGCAGGAGGTATATGGAGTGTATTGAGTTCATTCATTGGGTGTGTGGGGTGCACTGGGTGCCATGGGGTGCAGAGGGTGCATGAAGCACACGGGGTGCACAGGGTGCATTTTGTGCCCAAGGTTATACATGGGTTGCATGAAGCTCCTGAAGTCCATGGGGTGCGTGGGGCACAGGGGGTGTCGGGTCTGTGCTCACCCATGGGTACCCCCACCGGGGGGGCTCTTTCCTCTCTCTTTTCCCCCCCCAGCTCTTCGGTTTCCTCAACTTCGCTCTGTGGGCCGGGAACTGCTGGTTCGTTCTGAAGGAGACGCCGTGGCAGGCGCAGGCTGCCCCCCGGGACAGCGCAGCCGAGCAAGGAGCCATCGACAAGCAGTAGCGCCCGGGGGGGCCCCCTGGCCCCCGGCACCTCGCGCCGGCCGCCAGCCCCGGGGACTGGGGGGTACGGATGCTATAGGGTGGGGGGGACAGGCATAACCCCGGGTGGGGGGGCTGCTGCCGGGCTGTACAGAGGGGGCCCGGTGGGTAGGGGGGGGTCTTTGTGCAACCCCAGGGGTCTGTATGGGGGTGTATAAAGTCCTGGGTACTGGCTCCATACAGGGCTATCTGTAGCCCCAGTGTCTGGTCTCTATAATGGTATTTACGGCCTCCTGGTGTGCTCTTCTCTCTAGGGACTGTTCTATAGGGGGTAGATCATAGAATCATAGAACAACCAGGTTGGAAGAGACCCACTGGATCATCGAGTCCAACCATTCCCGTCAAACACTAAACCATGTCCCTCAACACCTTGTCCACCCGTCCCTTAAACATCTCCAGGGAAGGTGAATCAACCCCCTCCCTGGGCAGCCTCTGACACTGCCCAATGACCCTTTCTGTGAAAATATTTTGCCTAATGTCCAGCCTGACCCTCCCCTGGTGGAGCTTGAGGCCATTCCCTCTCGCCCTGTCCCTTGGGAGAAGAGCCCAAGGTTGTTATTGTTCTATGTCATAACCAGCCACTTTGCCCAATGATTGAGTTCAAATTGGCCTGGAATTTTGTCATCTTCCATGAATCATAGAATCATAGAACAACCAGGTTGGAAGAGACCCATCGGATCTTCTAGTCCAACCATTCCTATCTAACACTAAACCAAGTCCTTCAAGACCTCATCCACCCGTCCCTTAAACACCTCCAGGGAAGGTGACTCAACCCCCTCCCTGGGCAGCCTGTTCCAATGCCCAATGACCCTCTGTGTGAAAAAGTTTTTCCTAATGTCCAGCCTGAACCTCCCCTGGTGGAGCTTGAGGCCATTCCCTCTCGTCCTGTCCCCTGTCCCTTGGGAGAAGAGCCCAGCTCCCTCCTGTCTACAGCCTCTCTTCAGGTAGTTGTAGAGAGTAATGAGGTCTCCTCTCAGCCTCCTCTTCTCCAGGCAAGAGAAGCCCCCGGGGGGAAACCTGTGTGTCCCGCTGTCCCCAGGGAGGGTCCCAGAGGGTTCAGGTTCTCCTGAGGTCCCAATGTCCCGGTGGGTGCTGTGGGTCCCCGGGGTGGGGCTGTGGGGGCCTGTGGGTCCCAGTGTCCTGGGCTGTGGGAGCCTGTGGGTCTCAGTGTCTGGGGATGGTGGGTGCTGTGGGTCCCAGTGTCCCGGAGCAGTGGGGGTCTGTGCTCCCGGTGTCCCTGGTCCCTTGGGGCCTGTGGGTCCCGTTGTCACAGTGTCCTGGGACAGTGGAATACCGTGTGTCCCCATGCCCCGGGGCTGGGGACGAGTCCCGGTGTGGCCAGGTGTGTCCCGGGGCTGGGGATGTTCCATGTCTTGGTGCCCTGAGGCAGAGGATGCTCTGAGTCCTGGTGTGTCCTGGTGTGTCCCAGTGTCGGGGGCAGGGGATGCTCTGAGTCCCGGTGTGTCCCAGTGTGAGCCAGTGTGCCCCAGTGTGTCCCAGTGTGTCTGGGGCCTGGAGATGCTCTGACTCCTGGTGAGTCCCAGTGCCCGGGGCAGGGGATGCTCTGAGTCCCAGTGTATCCCAGTGTGTCCCAGTGTCCGGGGCAGGGGATTCTCTGTCACCCAGTGTGTCCCAATGTGTCCCAGGGCTGGGGATGCTCCGAGTCCCGGTGTGTCCCAGTGTGTCCCAGTGTGTCCCAGTGTCTGGGTCTGCGGATGCTCTGAGTCCCGGTGTATCCCGGTGCCCAGGACAGGTGATGCTCTGAGTCCCGGTGTGTCCCGGTATGTCCCAATGTGTCCTGGGGTAGGGGATGCTCTGTCACCCGGTGTGTCCCTGTGTATCCCAGTGTGTTCCAGTGTGTCCCAGTGCCCGGGGCAGGGAATGCTCTGAGTCCCAGTGTATCCCAGTGTGTCCCAGTGCCCGGGGCATGGGATGCTCCGAGTCCCAGTGTGTCCTGGTGTGTCCTGGTGTGTCCCGGTGTGTCCCAATGTGTCCCTTGGCTGGGAATGTTCCGAGTCCCAGTGTGTCCCGGTGTATCCCGGGGCAGTGTCTGCCGGTGGTCCCGGTGTGTCCCAGTGTGTCCCGGTGTGTCCCAGTGTATCCCAGTGTCCGGGACAGGGGATGTTCTGTCTCCCGGTGTGTACTGGTGCCCAGGACAGGGGGTGCTCTGAGTCCCCGTGTATCCCGGGGCTGGGCATGCTCTAAGTCCCGGTGTGTCCCAATGTGTCCTGGGGCTGGGGACGCTCTGAGTCCCGGTGTGTCCCAGTGAGTCCCGGTGCCTGGGTCAGGGGATCACAGAATCACAGAACAACCAGGTTGGAAGGGACCCATCGGATCTTCTAGTCCAACCATTCCTATCAAACACTAAACCAAGTCCCTCAAGACCTCATCCACCCGTCCCTTAAACACCTCCAGGGAAGGTGAATCAACCACCTCCCTGGGCAGTCTGTTCCAGTGCCCAATGACCCTTTCTGGGAAAAACTTCCTCCTAATCTCCAACCTAAATCTCCCCTGGCGGAGCTTGAGGCCATTCCCTCTTGTCCTGTCCCCTGTCACTTGGGAGAAGAGCCCAGCTCCCTCCTCTCCACAACCTCCTTTAAGGTAGTTGGAGTGAGCAATGAGGTCTCCCTTCAGCCTCCTCTTCTCCAGGATAAACACCCCCAGCTCTCTCAGCTGCTCCTCATAGGTTCTGTTCTCCAGCCCCTTCACCAGCTTCGTTGCTCTTCTCTGGACTTGCTCCAGAGCCTCAACATCATTCTTGTGCTGAGGGGCCCACAACTGAACACAGGATTCAAGGAGCGGCCTCACCAGGGCTGAGTACAGAGGGAGAAGAACCTCCCTGGCCCTGCTGGTCATACCATTTCTGATCCAAGCCAAGATGCCATTGGCCTTCTTGGCCACCTGGGCACACTGCTGGCTCATGGTCAGTCGGTTGTCAACCAACACCCCCAGGTCCCTCTCCTCCTGGCAGTTTTCCAGCCAGGCTTCTCCCAGTCTGTAGCTCTGCTTAGGGTTGTTGTGCCCCAAGTGCAGGACCCGGCATTTGGCTGTGTTAAACCTCATGCCGTTGGACACTGCCCAGCGCTCCAGCCTGTTTAGGTCCCTTTGCAGAGCCTCCCTACCCTCCAGCAGATCCACACTTGCACACAGCTTTGTGTCATCTGCAAACTTGCTAAGGGTACCCTCAATGCCCTCATCCAGGTCATTGATGAAGACATTGAACAGGGCAGGACACAGCACTGAGCCCTGGGGAACACCTCTTGTCACTGGACCTGTCTTCCAGCGTGTCCCGGTGCCCGGGGCAGGGGATGCTCTGAGTCCCGGTGTATCCTGGTGTGTCCCGGTGCCCGGGGCAGGGGATGCTCCGAGTCCCAGTGTGTCCCGGTGTGTCCCAATGTGTCCCGGGGCAGGGGATGCTCTGTCTCCCAGTGTGTCCCGGTGTGTCCCAATGTGTCCCGGGGCAGGGGATACTCCGAGTCCCAGTGTGTCCCGGTGTGTCCCAATGTGTCCCGGGGCAGGGGATGCTCTGTCTCCCAGTGTGTCCCAATGTGTCCCAATGTGTCCCGGGGCAGGGGATGCTCTGTCTCCCAGTGTGTCCCGGTGTGTCCCAATGTGTCCCGGGGCAGGGGATGCTCTGTCTCCCGGTGTGTCCCTGTGTGTCCCGGTGTGTCCCTGTGTGTCCCGCTGTGTCCCTGTGCGTCCCGGTGTGTCCCAATGCGTCCCGAGGCTGAGGATGCTCTGAGTCCCGATGAGTCCCGGTGCCCGGGGCAGGTGATGCTCTGTCACCCGGTGCGTCCCGGTGCCCCGGGGCGGGTCCTACGGGGGAGGGGGTTCCTCGGCGCATGCGCGTTGCGGAGCGGAGGAGGGGTGGGGGTTGGGGTTGGGGGGGGGGGGCGGGGGGCGCGCGCTCCCGCGGCGGCGGCGGCGGCGATGGCGGCGCGAGGGCGCGCGGCGGCGGCGGCGGCGGCGATGGCGGAGCGGCGGCTGCCCAGCCCCGAGCACTTCGCGGGGCAGAGCTGGAGCGCCTGGGTGCAACGGGCTGGCCCGACGGCGGAGCAGGGTGAGGGGCGGCGGGGGGCGGGGGCGCTGAGGGAGACCAGCCGGGAGCCGCCGGGAGCCACCGGGCACTCGGCACGGGACCCACAGCAACCCGCACCGGGGATCCCGCACCGGGGATCCCGCACAGGGCACCGGGCAGAGGGCATCCCACACCAGGCATCCCGCATAAGGCACCGGGCAGCCCGCACCAGGCATCCCGTACCAGGCACTCAGCACAGGGCACAGAGCATCTCACACTGGGCATATGGCACTAGGTACAGGGCATCCTGCACTGGGAACTGAGCACCAGGCATGGGTCAGGCAGCACCAGGCACCAGGCATCCTGTACTGGGCACTCAGCACAGAACATCCCACACTTGGCACCAGGCATCTTGTACCAGGCACAGGGCACTGGGCACCAGGCATCCTGCACCAGGCACTCAGCACAGGGCACAGAGCATCTCACACTGGGCATATGGCACTAGGTACAGGGCATCCTGCACTGGGAACTGAGCACCAGGCATGGATGGGTCAGGCAGCACCAGGCACCAGGCATCCTGTACCAGGCACTCAGCACAGGGCACAGAGCATCCCACACAGGGCACTGGGTACCAGGCATCCTGCACTGGTCACTGAGCACCAGGCATAGGTCAGGCAGCACCAGGCACTGGGCATCCCACACCAGCCATCCTGGACCAGGCATCCGCACCAGGCACTCGGCACAGGGCACAGAGCATCCCGCACTGGGCACCGGGCATCCCGCACTGGGCACATGGCACTAGGTACAGGGCATCCTGCACTGGGAACTGAGCACCAGGCATGGGTCAGGCAGCACCAGGCACCAGGCATCCCACACCAGGGATCCCGCACAGGGCAGAGGGCATCTGGCACCAAGCATCCTGTACTGGGCACTCAGCACAGAACATCCCACACTTGGCACCAGGCATCTTGTACCAGGCACAGGGCACTGGGCACCAGGCATCCTGCACCAGGCATCCTGCACCAGGCACTCAGCACAGGGCACAGAGCATCCCGCACTGGGCACCAGGCATCCTGTACTGGGCATCGGGCACAGGGCAGTGGGTACTGGGCATCCTGCACTGGGTGCTGGGCACCAGGCATAAGGCATCCTGCACCAGGCATCCCACACTGGGCACTCAGCACAGGGCACAGAGCATCCCACACAGGGCACTGGGTACCAGGCATCCTGCACTGGGAGCTGGGTACCAGAGATTCTGCACAGGGCACTGGGCATCCCACACCAGCCATCCTGGACCAGGCATCCGCACCAGGCACTCGGCACAGGGCATAGAGCATCCCGCACTGGGCACCGGGCATCCTACACTGGGCACATGGCACTAGGTACAGGGCATCCTGCACTGGGAACTGAGCACCAGGCATGGGTCAGGCAGCACCAGGCATCCCACACCAGCCATCCTGTACCAGGCATCCCGCACCAGGGATCCTGCACAGGGCAGAGGGCATCTGGCACCAGGCATCCTGCACCAGGCACTCAGCACAGGGCACAGAGCATCCTGCACTGGGCACCAGGCATCCTGTACTGGGCATCGGGCACAGGGCAGTGGGTACTGGGCATCCTGCACTGGGAGCTGGGCACCAGGCGTAAGGCATCCCGCACCAGGCAGCAGGAACTGGTCAGACAGCAGCAGGAACTGGGCATCCTGCACCTGGCATCTTGCACCAGGTGGGAGAAACCAGGCAGCTTGCAGTCGGAACTGGGCACCAGTCATAGGGTATCCCACACCAGGCACAAGGCAGCAGTGGGAACTGGATACTGGGCATCCCACACTAGGCACAGAGCATCCTGCACCAGGCACTGGGCATAGGGCATTCTGCACCAGGCACGTGGCATCCTGCACTGGGTACCAGGCAGAAGTACCCAGTATAGAACATCCTGCATCACGTACCAGGCACAGGTACCCAGTATAGAGCATCCTGCATTGGGTACCAGGCAGCAGGTACCCAGCGTAGAGCATCCTGCATCAGGCAGCAGGTACCCAGTATAGAGCATCCTGCATTGGGTACCAGGCAGCAGGTACCCAGCGTAGAGCATCCTGCATCAGGCAGCAGGTACCCAGTATAGAGCATCCTGCATTGGGTACCAGGCAGCAGGTACCCAGCATAGAGCATCCTGCATTGGGTACCAGGCAGCAGGTACCCAGCTTAGAGCATCATGCACCAGGTACCAGGCAGCAGGTACTCAGTATAGAGCATCCTGCATTGGGTACTAGGCAGCAGGTACCTAGTATAGAGCATCCCGCACCAGGCAGCAGGTACCCAGCATAGAGCATCCTGCACCAGGCAGCAGGTACCCAGCATAGGATGGTTGGACTTGATGATCCGATGGGTCTCTTCCAACCTGGTTGTTCTATGATTCTATGATAGAGCATCCGGCACTGGGTACCAGGCAGCAGGTACCCGGCATAGAGCATCCGGCACCAAGTACCAGACATCCTGCGTTGGGCACAGGGTACCCACCATGGGACACCCACCACAAGGCATCCTGCACTGGGAACTGTGCAGTGGAAACTGGCCACAGGGCACTGGACAGAGTGTATCCTGCACTAGGTACCAGGCAGTGGGAACTGGCATCGGGAACCAGGCATCCTACACCAGGCAACATGCACAAGGCATCACACACTGGGTACCAGGCATAGGGCACGGGGCATCCTGCATGGGGTGGTGGGAACCAGGCAGCAGGCAGGGGAAACGGAGCGTCCTCAGCAGGTGCCTGGCACAGGGCACCAGGCACACGGCCTCCTGCAGCCGGCAGCGGTAACCGGGCACTGGGTGTAGGGCACCCTGCACTGGGCAGCAGGCAGGCAGAACCAGGAACTGGGCACCCGGCATCCTACACTGGGAACTGGGCATCCTCCACTGGGATGCAGGCATCCAGCATCCTGCACTGGGCATCCTGTACCAGGAACCTGGCAACCTGCACTCGGCAGCCAGAGCTGGCAGCAGGCATCCCAGTCTGGTCACTGGGAACCCTGCCCCGTTACTGGGAACTATTTACCAGCAACTATATCCCAGGTGCCAGATGTCTCTGGGTGTGGTGGGAACTGGGTAGCCTGGAAGAGAAATTGGGTACCCAGGCTAGGAACCAGTTGCCACCATTACCCCGGAGCAGGCAGAAGGCACTGGGTGACCCAGCCTGGGAACTGGGCAGTGGGTGCTGGGAGCCCCAGGCATTGGATGCTGGGTGCCAGGTGCTGGGTTACCCTGCACTGGGAACCAGGTAGTGTGTACTGGGAACTGGGTATAGAATCATAGAATCATAGAACAACCAGGTTGGAAGAGACCCATCGGATCATCGAGTCCAACCATTCCTATCAAACACTAAACCAAGTCCCTCAAGACCTCATCCACCCGTCCCTTAAATACCTCCAGGGAAGGTGAATCAACCACCTCCCTGGGCAGCCTGTTCCAATGCCCAAGGACCATTTCTGTGAAAAACTTCCTCCTGATGTCCAGCCTAAACCTCCCCTGGTGGAGCTTGAAGCCATTCCCTCTTGTCCTGTCCCCTGTCCCTTGGGAGAAGAGCCCAGCTCCCTCCTCTCTACAACCTCCCTTCAGGTAGTTGTAGAGAGTAATGAGGTCTCATCTCAGGGTACTGTGTACTGGGGAGCTGAGCACAGCTAGATGCCCAGTATAGTACAGCTGGATGGGACTGGGCACCCAGTGTGGTGTGGGCAGGTAGGACTGGCCGTCCAGTATGGCATGGCTTGATGGGACTGGGCACCCAGCATACCACAACTGGACAGGACAGCGGTCCCAGTATGACATGGCCAGAGTGGACTGGGCAGCCAGTATGGCACGGCAGGCCAGCACACTGTTTCTACAGGCCTAGTGGGCATCAGTGTCCCTGCAGCAGAGCCTGGTGCAGCTGCCAGGAGCTGGGGTGTCCTTGGGGTGTCCCCAGGCAGCAGGAACTGATCCCAGTCCCAACCCAGCCAGGACAGGGCTGTCCCCAGCAGCACTTGGGCTGTCAGCAGGGTCCAGTGTTGGATGACAGGATGAATCAGAGAATCAGAGAATCACCAGGTTGGAAGAGACACACCGGATCATCGAGTCCAACCATTCCCATCAAACACTAAACCATGTACCTCAGCACCTCATCCACCCGTCCCTTAAACACCTCCAGGGAAGGTGACTCAACCCCCTCCCTGGGCAGCCTCTGACACTGCCCAATGACACTTTCTGGGAAAGACTTCCTCCTAATGTCCAGCCTGATCCTCCCCTGGTGGAGCTTGAGGCCGTTCCCTCTCGTCCTGTCCCCTGTCCCTTGGGAGAAGAGCCCAGCTCCCTCCTCTCCACAACCTCCTCTCAGGGAGTTGGAGAGAGCAATGAGGTCTCCCCTCAGCCTCCTCTTCTCCAGGATAAAATGGGCACCTGGAAGCAATGACGGTTCTGTCCCATCCCCCGGTCTCATTTTAGGCAGTTTAATGGTTCTGGTAGCACCAGAGGGTGTTTGGTAGCAGGGACTCAGCAGTCACACCCAATGCTCTATGGGGCCCAGGAAAGCTTGGACAATTCCCATACCGACCCCTGCTGATGGAATTTTTTCTCTGGCAGGATCAGGGTTGGAGCTGGAGGAGAGCGGGAAGAGCTGTGGCAAGAAGCTGGAGGCCATGACCCTGATTAAGGAAGGTAAGCTCCCTCCTTTGGGGAGAAAACCTAGTGTTTTGGGGTTGTGCTTGCCTTCCAGCTCGGACCCTCGAGCTGCGATGCGTCCCCGGCACCGAGAGCTGTGCCGCGCCGCTCACCGACCTCTCACCCTGCAGACATGAACATCTTTGGCCACTGCCCGGCGCACGACGAGTTTTACCTGGTGGTTTGCAACCACTGCAGCCAAGTGGTGAAGCCCCAGGCCTTCCAGAAGCACTGTGGTGAGCCAGGGGCTCTGGGAACGCTATCCCCTCTCCGCAGAGTCCCCTTCGGCACCGGGAGGGGGCATGGGAAGGCACAGCCTGGGTTTCATAGAATAGAATCATAGAATCATAGAACAACCAGGTTGGAAGGGACCCATCGGATCTTCTAGTCCAACCATTCCTATCAAATGTTTGGGGTTTGTGGGGCTCGCAGCCATAGGAGCCCTGGTGTGGGCTAACGTCAGGCTTTGCCATCCCATCCTGTCCCATCCTGTCCCATCCCGTCCTGTCCCATCCATCCCATCCAATCTATCCCATCCCACCCGACCCTGTCCCGGCAGAACGCCGCCACGGCCCTCTCAGCAAGCTCTACGCCCGCACCAACACCAAGTGCCACGTCGCCTTCAACGGGCAACCGGCAGCCGCTGTGATCCCTGGCTCGGCCAAAGCTCCACGAGAAAAACCCCTCGGTGCCCATGGGCAAACCCAGCCCCTTCCCGAGCGGCCGGACAAGGACAACAACCTCTGGTGAGCGCTGGGACAGGCAGCGATGCCCTTTCTGTGCATCGGAACCCTCACCACGTTCTTTTCCCCAGCTTGTTCGTGCCTGTGGTCAACCTGGAGAAGATTCCCAGTGTGCCCAAAGCAGATGGGCACAGGATCAAGGTGCCCCCCAAAGCTGTACCCACCAACTCCAAGGAACCCCTGGGGAAACCTGCCACCGCCGCGGTGCCGAAAGAGCCGCCGGGGCCGGCTGGGGGCGGGGGGGATTTGGCGATGCCCGCCGACGGCCCCGGGTGCAAACCAGAGAGCGTGCCTGCCCCGGGGGAGAAGGACGCGGGCGCCTCCAAGCCTCCCCCCAGATCCCACAAGAAGCTGGCGCGTGAGTCCCCCCATTTCCTTGCCGGCGACGGGGTGGGGGCGGCAGGTGGGTGCCACGCGGCGCCGGCTCCCAGCGTGGCATCCCGGGGCTGTGTGTCTGGCAGCGGGGTAGGTACCGAGGGGGCGTCTTCCAGCTCTGGTGCTGCGTGCGGAGGAGCCGTGGCCCTGACCGCAGCTCCGTTCACCCGGCAGGTTATAGGGTCGGTGCCCGCGGTGCCGGCTGGCGCGGAGGAGCGGCGGTGGCGGCGTGCGGCAAGAGCGTGAGCCAGGGTTGAACACCCCCCCCCCCCCCTCCCCTCCTTGTGTTGTGTGTGTGTGTCCCCTGCCCAGTTATGGGAGCGGGACAGATGCCGCGGTCACCCAGGCACCCAGGCTTGGGGTGAAGTGGGGCGCGGGGGCTCACTCTGGGGCCGGGTACTTGGGTGGGAGGTGGGGGCACCATATCCTGCCCCTCACCCCGTTTTGCAGAGGGGGACGCTGAGGGCTGGAGACCCTCCCGCCCCACGGACTCTGGGGGCTGTTGGCCCTCCTGGATTGGGGGTGCTGTGGCCTCTCGCTTCAGTGAGGGAGGGTCTCCATCTCCAGCCTGGCTTGGGGGGGGGCAGGGGTGACCCTCCCCGGCCTCCTCCATGCCCACAACTGGCAGTGATCTTGATGAGATCGTGCCCCCCCGCCCCGCACCAACCGCTATTCCCATCCTGCCATGCAGGCCTCAACCAGGCCAGGACATGGCAGGGGCAAAGACGTAGAATCATAGAATCATAGAACAACCATTTTGGAAGGGACCCATCGGATCTTCTAGTCCAACCATTCCTATCTAAAGTCCAACCATTCCTACCTAAATAGCCCCCCCAACACCTCCCTGGCCAAACAGCCCTCCCCGGGGCCCCCCCCGGCATCCCCGCTGCCTTTCTGTGCCCGCAGGGAAGGAGTGCGACCTGAACCGCCAGTGTGGGGTGCTCAACCCCGACACCCAGAAGATCTGCACCCGCCTGCTGACCTGCAAGGTAGCAGGGTGCTTGCTTGGGTGGGGGGGGGTGGGAAGCGGGCTGGGGGGGGTCCTGGGGGTGTTTTCTCACCCCCTTGCTGCTGCTGCCTCCCGGCACAGATCCACTCGGTGCACCAGCGGCGCGAGGTGCAGGGTCGGGCCAAGGACTTTGACGTGCTGGTGGCTGAGCTGAAGGCCAACGCGCGCAAGGCCGAGACCCCCAAAGAGAGGAGCCCCCCCGCCAAGGAGCAGCTGCCCCCCCCGCCACTGGACCCCCTCTCTCCTCCGCCACAGCCCCTCACCGTGCCCCCCAGCACCTCTCCCTGCCGAGCCAAGCCCCCTCACGCCCACTGCCCCCTCCCCAGGTGAGGACTGGGCTGCGGGGGTGGGGGGTGGAGGGTGACACCGCCATATGGGTGATCAGGCCCAGTCAACATGGGTTTACCAAAGGCAGGTCCTGCCAAGCCAACCTGATCACCTTCTATGACAAAGTGACTCTATGACAGACGCACACTCTCCTGGGTAAAAAACTGGCTGACTGGCCGGGCCCAGAGAGTGATGGTAAATGGTGTTAAGTCCAGCTGGAGGCCAGTGACAAGTGGTGTCCCCCAGGGCTCAGTGCTGGGTCCAGTCCTGTTCAGTGTCTTCATCAATGACCTGGATGAGGGCATTGAGGGTACCCTTAGCAAGTTTGCAGATGACACAAAGCTGTGTGCAAGTGTGGATCTGCTGGAGGGTAGGGAGGCTGTGCAAAGGGACCTAAACAGGCTGGAGCACTGGGCAGTGTCCAATGGGATGAGGTTTAACACGGTCAAATGCCGGGTCCTGCACTTGGGGCACAACAACCCTATGCAGAGCTACAGACTGGGAGAAGCCTGGCTGGAAAATTGCCTGGAGGAGAGGGACCGGGGGGGGTTGGTCAACAGCGACTGACCATGAGCCAGCAGTGTGCCCAGGTGGCCAAGAAGGCCAATGGCATCTTGGCTTGGATCAGAAATGGTGTGACCAGCAGGTCCAGGGAGGTTATTCTCCCTATTGACTCAGCACTGGTGAGGCCGCTCCTTGAATCCTGTGTTGAGTTGTGGGCCCCTCAGCACAAGAAGGATGTTAAGGCTCTGGAGAGAGTCCAGAGAAGAGCAATGAAGCTGGTGAAGGGGCTGGAGAACAGAACCTGTGAGGTCGGCTGAGAGAGCTGAGGTTGTTTAGCCTGGAGAAGAGGAGGCTGAGGGTAGACCTCATTACTCTCTACAACTACCTGAAGGGAGGTTGTGAAGAGGAGGGAGTTGGGCTCTTCTGCCAAGGGACAGGGGACAGGACTAGAGGGAATGGCCTCAAGCTCTGCCAGAGGAGGTTCAGGCTGGACATTAGGAAAAAAATTTTCACAGAAAGGGTCATTGGGCATTGGAACAGACTGCCCAGGGAGGTGGTTGATTCCCCTTCCCTGGAGGCATTTAAGGCACAGGTGGATGAGGTCTTGAGGGACTTGGTTTAGTGTTTGATAGGAATGGTTGGACTAGACGATCCGATGGGTCCCTTCCAACCTGGTTGTTCTATGATTCTATGATTGTTCTATGATATGGGGCACCCCAAAAATCTCTTTCTCCCCCACTCTGGGGGCCAGGTCACGGCTTTCCTCTGACAGCGATGGCGAAGACACTCTGGCTGCCTCCGGGGAGGGGGCCGGGGGGCTTTTCCCCCTCCCCTTGCCCAAGGTGGGCAATCGGGGGTCAAGCGAGGACAGTGAGGAGGAGGGGAGCGAGGAGCACCCCCCGCACCCCACACGCCCACCAAGGCCACAAGCGGTGAGAGGGGAACCCTGTGGTGGGATGGGGACCCCCAACCTCGCCAACAGGCCCCTTGATGCGCCATCCCAGTGCTCGGGGGGTGCACTGGGGGGGCCATGCTGACTGTAGGGGTGTCATGGGTGTGTGTGGGTGTGTGTGTCTCAGTTCTGCACCTTCGGGAGCCGCCTGGTCAGCCCAGGCTGCTATGTCTTCAACCGGCGCCTCGACCGCTTCTGCTCAGCACTGGGCTCCATGCTTGAGCGGCACCGCAGCTCCCACAGGTGGAGGTGAGGGGGGTTGGAGGGGGGCCACGAGCTGGGGTGATGGGGGGCAGGAGGTGCTGGGGGGGCAGCAGGTGATGGGGGGCAACAGGGGCTGGGGGGCAGCAGGGACTGGAGGGGACAGCAGGTGATGGGGGGCAGGAGGTGATGGGGGCAGCAGGGGCTGGGGGGGCATCAGGAGGTGGGGAATAGCAGGGCCTGGGGGGGCAGAGGGTGCTTGGGGGTGGCAGATAGGGGCCAGCAGGGGCTGAAGGGGCCAGCAGGTGACTGGGGGCAGCACGGCCTTGGGGGGAAGCTGGGGGCCACCAGTGGGGCAGTGGGAGCAGGGGTTTTTCATGGGGGCAACTGGGGAGCAGTGGGTGCTGGTGCTGGGGGAAATCTGAAGGGGTGGCTGGGGGGCAGCAGGGGCTGGGGGGGCAGCAGGGGCTGGGGGGCAGGAGGTGATGGGGGCAGCAGGGGCTGGGGGGGCAGCAGGTGATGGGGAGCAGCAGGGGCTGGGGGGGCTCAAGGTGCCGGCAGGTGATGGGGGCAACAGGGGCTGGGGGGCAGCAGGTCATGGGGAAGCAGGGGCTGGGGGACAGCAGAGGCTGGGGAGGCAGCAGGTGATGGGGGGCAGGAGGTGCTGAGGGGTCAGCAAGTGATGGAGGACAGCAGGGGCTGGAGGGGCCAGCAGATGATGGGGGGCAGCAGGGGCTGGGGGGCAACTGGGGGGCAGTGGGTGCCAATGGGGCAGTGGGGGCAGGGGTTTTTCAGGGAGGTGGCTGCAGGGGGTCAGTGGGTGCTGGTGCTGGGGGAAATCTGAGGGGTTGGCTGGACGGCAGCAGGGTCTGGGGGGGTAACTGGGGGGCAGTGGGTGCCAATGGGGCAGTGGGAGCAGGGGTTTTTCATGGGGGCGGCTGGTGGGCAGTGGGTGTTGGTGCTGGGAGAAATCTGAGGGGGTGGCTGTGGGCAGCAAGGGCTGGGGGGGCAGCAGGTGATTGGGGGCAGCAGGGGCTGGAAGGGACAGCAGGTGATGGGCAGCAGCAAGGGCAGGGGCGGCAGAGGGTGCTTGGGGGTGGCAGATGGGGGCCAGCAGGGGCTGGAGGGGATAGCAGGTGATGGGGGGCAGCAGAGGCTGGGGGGGCAGCAGGAGGTGGGGGCAGCAGGGGATGGGGGCAGCACGGCCTGGGGGGGGCAGCTGGGGGGCACCAATGGGCAGTGGGGGCAGAAAGGACGGGGGGGGTACAGCTGATGATGGGGTCTGGCTGGGGTCAGTGGGTACTGGGGGGAGCGGTCAGGGGGGCAGCGGGTGCCACTCAACCCCACAGTGGGGATTCCCCTCCCCAGGGTCCCAGTGCAGCATGGAAGGGGTTGCCTGAAGTGGGAGGGGTGTGGTTAAATGGGAGCGGGGATTTAGGTGGGGGGTAAATTCCATCCCCTTCCCACTTGACCTGGGGAGATGTAGGGATTTGTGGGGGGTCAGGCATTTGGGGGGATTCTGGGGGGCCTATCTCGCCCCTCCCCACCCCAGATGAGGGGATGTAGTGAGGTCAGGGATTTTGAGGGGGGGTGGGTGTCCTGCCTCCCCCCTCCCCGAGCTGGGGGGGATGTGGCGGGCTCAGGGCTGGACGTGGGATTATGAGAGGGCTCCCATCTCACTTCTCCATTCCACCCCCGCCAGGAAAATCCCTCCAGCTGCCGACCCCCCTCTCCACGCGCCCTTGGTGCCCCCTCCGGCTGCTGCTCCCCCCTGCGACCCGGCCGCCCCCCGTCCCTCGGCAGCGGCTCTGGCCCCCCCCGTCCCCCATCTCTCCCCCAGCCCCAACTACCCGGAGGGGTCCCCACCTGCCGCCGCCGCCTGCAGCCACCCCGAGAGCGCCGGGGGGGGCACGCAGGCCATCACCTCCCCCCTCCCTGCCAACACCCCCTCACCCTCCTTCAGCAAGTTGCCTTCCACCAAGGCCAGCAGAGCGGCTTTGGACACCCGCAAACGGAAGCCCCCCCTCGCCGCCAGGCCCCCTCCTTATAAACGGACCGACTTGGGGGATGGGGGCAAAGCTAACCCTGCCCCCTGCCAGGTTCTGCCCTCCCCTGGTAAAATGAAAGCCCCCACTTTGGGTTGCCCGGCCGCTTCGTCCTCCCCCGTTGTTAACGGTGTGACGCGGGTGAAGCGATTCGCCCCCCCCGAGCCCCAAAACCTGGGGGAGCCCCCCCTGCTGCCTCCCCCGCGCTGCATCTCTGAGGATGAGGTGAAGAAACGCAAGAATTCGGCCACGTATTGCCGGCCCGGCAAAGGCAAAGCTGCGCCCCCCCAGCCTGCCCACCCAGCACCCCCCGACTCGGGGGGCTCCGTCCGCAGGAAGAAGCTGGGGACCCCCCCGACCTTCGAGGAGAAGCGGAGCAGCTTGAAGGTAGGGCTGAGATGGGGGGGGCCAGTCGAGGTGGCTTTTAGGTGGGAGATTGGGGCCCTTGGGGTGCAGAGAGGTGTCAGGTGCGAGGATGGGGCCACGAAGACCACCAGGTATTGGGGGGGGTCTCTCCTGGGTGGAAAACTGGTTGGCTGGAGGGCCCAGAGAGTGCTGGGAAATGGAGTTAACTCCAGCTGGAGGCCAGTGACAAGTGGTGTCCCCAGGGCTCAGTGCTGGGCCCAGCCCTGTTCAAGGTCTTCATCAATGACCTGGATGAAGGCATCGAGTGCTCCCTGAGCAAGTTTGGGGATGACACTAAGCTGGGTGGAAGCTGGATCTGCTGGAGGGTCGGGAGATTCCAAAAGGGACCTAAACAGGCTGGATCCATGGGCTGAGACCGATGGGATGAGGGTTAACAAGGCCAAATGGTGGATCCTGCACTTGGGGCACAACAACCCTGAGCAGCTCCAGACTAGGAGAAGTCTGGTTGGAAAGTGCCTGGAGGAGAAGGACCTGGGGATGTTGGTTGACAGTGACTGACCAGTGGTCCAGGTGGCCAAGAAGGCCAATTGCATCTTGTCTTGGATCAGAAATGGTGTGACCAGCAGGGCCAGGGAGGTTCTTCTCCCTCTGGACTCAGCACTGGTGAGACCAAACTTCGAATCCTGTGTTCAGTTGTGGGCCCCTCAGCACAAGAAGGATGTTGAGGCTCTGGAGAGAGTCCAGAGAAGAGCAATGAAGCTGATGAAGGGGCTGAAGAACAGGCTTGATGAGGAATGGCTGAGAGAGCTGGGGTTGTTTAGCCTGAAGAAGAGGAGGCTGAAGCCTCTGCGTGTTCTCAGTTGGTAGATTATTGTTGTGGACACTGTGGGTGTTGATTGTGAATGAGGTTGAACTTGTGGGAAATGGTCCAGTAGTGCAGGGAAACGGCTCTGGGTGAGCCTGAGCTGGGCTGGGGAGGAGGAGGGTGCAGGCTGTACCTGCCCTGTGTGGCGTTAGCTCACTGGAACACTGCCTGAGTGAGGAGGCAGAACGTAGTGACGTTCGATAAGGTATTGGGACCCTCTCAGAAGGGTGTTGGTCACAATGCTGACAAATGAGGCCTTATGAGGAAGGGTTGAGAGAGCTGGGGGTGTTTATCCTGGAGAACAGGAGGCTGAGGGGAGACCTCATTGCTCTCTCCAACTCCCTGAAAGGAGGTTGTGGAGAGGAGGGAGCTGAGTTCTTCTCCCGAGGGACGGGGGACAGGACAAGAGGGAATGGCCTCAAGCTCCACCAGGGGAGGTTCAGGCTCAACATGAGGGAGAATTTTTCCCAGAAAGGGTCACTGGGCAGTGGCAGAGGCTGCCCAGGGAGGGGGTTGATTCACCTTCCCTGGAGGTGTTTAAGGGACGGGTGGACGAGGTGCTGAGGGACATGGTTTAGTGTTTGATAGGAATGGTTGGACTCTATGATCCGGTGGGTCTCTTCCAACCTGGTGATTCTATGACTCAGTGGGGGGTGGGGGCACCATGGGGACCCTCTAGATAGCCATGACCCATGTGGGGACACCATGGGGACCTTCTGGTACCCCCTGGCCCCAGGTAAGGGACATTGTGGTGTCCTGGGCCACCCTGGTGGTTGGGGGTGGATGCTGAGGGGACCTTCTGGGGTGACATTTGTCCATGGAGGGCTCTGGGGTCACCCTGACCCATTCTGGGGACACGGTGGTGCTGGGGTCTCCCCATAATGACCCCTCCCTCTCCTCTCCTGCAGTCCAAAGCCCATTAACAGAGGGGCCACCGGGGCCACCAGGACCACCAGACACTGTGTCCGCCACATCCGTGGCCCAGAGAATGCTGAAAATCGATGAAAATGGGGGGAAAGAAACCCACCAACACCGCAAGGAAGTGAGAAGGGAACCCCGACCTCAAGCCAAATACCTCAAGACTCTCAGTTCTGATCTCTTGCTGCTAAACCAGCCCCCCGGAGGCGGGGGGGGGCACCAGCCACTGGGCCACCGCTGGCCACCACTGGCTGCAGATATTTATAAGAGTTATTATTGTTGTTTTGGGTTCTTTTTATAAAAAAAAAAAAAGCAGAAAAAAAAAGTTTAAAAAGCCACACAGTGGGGGGCAAGATGAGGGGTTCCTTGGGGGGGGGGTTGGGGACTGGACTGGGGTGTCCCCAGTGTCACAGGGGAGGGGGTAGCCCCATGGAGCAGAGCAGAGACTGGGGGGACAGGGGACACCTCCAGGAGCCCTGAGGGGACAGAGGGACAGGGGTGTCCCCCATAGGGACAGAGGGGCTTCCACAGGGCAACCCCCCACCCTCCACCCTTTGTGGACCCCCAAGCCTCACCCCCACTGGCTTGACCCCCCCGGCCTTGTTCCCCCAGTCCCCCTGTGCACCCCCTGCACCCCAGCTTGGGGCCACGGTGGCAGCACTGGTTCCAGCTCAGCCTGAGCCCCTCATCCTGGGGTTGTCCCCAACCCCTCTGCATTCCCCAGTAGGCCTCCCCCCTCCCCGCTTTAGCACCCCAAAACACAGGCACGATGGGAAACGCATTTATTTTGGCCAAGGCATCAGCAGGCAGCTGCCAGTGCGGGGGAGATGCAGCCCGGCTCGGGGGGGACGCAGGGGACACAGGTTGGTCTGCAAGGACACAGGATGGGGGCTGCTGGAGTTCCTGGGGTCCCATTCCCTGCTGGGTGGGGGTGCTCTGCTTGCGGCTCTGGGGGCAGGAGGGTGTTTGGGGGGTGGGTGGGGATTGCACCCCATGTGTCCCCAAGGGGGTTACATCCCCTCCTGTCAGGACTCATGCTTTGCAGGACGCATGCCAGGAAGGCGCAGGGGTGGAAGGACCTGGGTGTCACAGGGTGGGGCTGCTTCTGTCCCCCCACCCTTGAGGGGGGGGGGGGGGGCACACCCGTTAATCCAGTCCTGCAGTGTCCAGTGTCCCCACGCTGTCCCCACAGACCCCCCGCCTTGTCCCTCGCTGTCCCAGTGTGGCGGTGGTGACCCTGGTGGAGGCCGGGGTGGGTGGACAGCAGCCGCGCAGGGTGGGGCGATGGCAGGTGTCCCCCCCCTCAAGCTGGGGACACGGCAGCGAGGGCTCCAGGCTTTCCCTCCTGGCCTGGGGATGTCCTGGGGACCGTCCCTGTGATGTCCCCTCGCTACACCACGATGGGGGTGTCAGAGAAGACAGAGCTGACCGAGTCCGGATCCGACACCTTCCTCTGTGCCTTGGGGTGCCGGGGGGGCGGCTGGGGGGTCCCCCCGCCGTTGAACCTGCCGTTCTGCCCCGGGCCGGCGGCAGAGGCCAAGCTGGAGCGGCAAGGCTCCCCGGGGACGCTGGCGGCGTGGTTCGGGGTGGTGCTGAGGACGGAGGAGTTGATGCTGTCGTCGCGGGGTGCCGGCGACTTCTCGGTGCCGCGGCAGCAGCAGCAGCGGCAAGGGGTGAGGTACAGGTAGATGAGCACCAGCACCACGCTGAGGATGCAGCCCACCAGCGTGGTGTAGGCCGTGTTGAGGGTGTCGTGGGGGCCGTGCAGGGTGAAGTTGTGCACCAGCAGCTCCACGTAAAGGGTCTCGTTGAGGAGAGGACCCGCCACCCAGCAGGCGTAGGTGCCGGTGTCCTCGGGGCGCAGGGCCCGCAGCTGCAGGCTGCCGTTGGCCAGGAGAGCGGCGCTGCCATTGCCCCCTTCCTCCAACACCCGTTCGCCTCCCGGCGTCACCCAGTGCCGGCTGCGCACCCCCTGCAAGCGCGTGTCGCAGCTCAAGGCCACGGTGTCGCCCAGGTGGGCCTCCAGCACGGCCTCCTGCGCCTCGCTGCAGTTGAGCGGTTGCCGGCCGGCCAGCTCAAGGATGTTGACCTCGACAGGCGCCGGGGCGGCAGGCAAGGAGCAGCGCAGCTCCTCTTGGAAATCCACCACGGCGCTCAACCGGCGGCGATGCCCGCGGGCAACCAGCTGGAAAAGGAGGCAGTCGCAGGCCAGCGGGTTGCCGTGCAGGTAGAGGCGGTCCCGCAGCCAGGCGGGCAGGGCCTGCAGCTCGCCCACGGGCACGCTGCGCAGCCGGTTGGCCGAGAGGTCGAGCAGGGCCAGCTGGGGCAAGCGGCTGCCGTCGCGCAGCAGCTCCAGCGGGAAGCGGGCGATGCGGTTTCGGCCCAGGTAAAGCTTACGGAGGCGGAGGAGGTTGTCGAAGGCCGTGCGGTCCACCGTGGAGATCTCGTTGTTGTAGAGGAGGAGGACCTCCAGCTCGGTCAAGTCGCTGAAGAGGTTCTCCTCCAGCACCCGGAGGCGGTTGGAGGAGAGGTCCAGGTGCCGCAGGTGGGGGACGTGGGCGAAGGCTTCGGTGGAGACGAAGGAGAGCCCGTTGTGGCTGAGCAGCAAGGTGTGGAGGTGCGCCAGCCGCCCCGGCGTCCAGTCGGCGCGCAGCCGGCTCACGTTGTTGTGGCTGAGGTCGAGGACGGCGGTGAAACGTGGCAGGTGCGACGGCACCGAGCTCAGCGCCGCCTGCGAACAGCTCAGGATGTTGGAGGCGCAGACGCAGTGCGAGGGGCAGCTCCCGCCAGCCGAGCCCCACGGCCACAGCAGCACCAGCAGCAGTGGCAGAGGGAGCCCCGGACCCACAGCACCCCCCATGGCGGCCTCCTACCCCACGGTGTCACACGAGCGCCGGGGACGGGGCCGCTGGCCCGTGCCAGCCAGAGCAGTGCGCTGGGAGCACAGGGGTGGCTGCAGAGGATGGTTTCGGTCACCCGGCGTCACCGCAAGCACCAAGCTCACTGCTCAACAGCTTGGTCGCACGGTGCTGCAGAAGAGGGGGGGTGGCTTCGTCACCCAGTGGCACAGCATGTGCTGTGGGGTGGCTTCGGTCACTCAGTGTCACATGTGCCAGTCCAGCTGCTCGTCTGCTGTCACGGCACGGAGCGGCTCGGTCCTCTGGTGTCACGGTGCAGGGTGGCTTCGGCCACTTGGTGTCACAGCACACACTCCGGCGTCGCTTCCGTCACCCGGTGTCATGGCACGCGCTGGGCTCACGGCTCACCCAGTGTCACGGCACAAGGCGTCTTGGTCACCCCCTGCGGCCACACGGCATGACTTCGGTCACCTTGTGTCACAGCACACGCTACGTGGCACAGGGTGGCTTTAGTCAACCTGCTGTCACAGTACACGTCGGACTCGCTGCTCACCTGGTGTCATGGCGCAGGGTGTCTTGGTCACCCGGAGCGGCTGCGCTGGTGTGGCTACGGTCACCGTGTGTCCCAACACACACCAAGCTTGCTGCTTGTCCCGGCGCAGGTTGGCTTTGGTCACCCAGCGACACCGTCTGCACCAGGCTCACCTGACGTCATAGAATCATAGAACAACCAGGTTGGAAGAGACCCATCGGATCATCGAGTCCAACCATTCCTATCAAACACTAAACCATGTCCCTCAACACCTCATCGAACTGTGCCTTAAACCCCTCCAGGGAAGGTGAATCAACCACCTCCCTGGGCAGCCTATTCCAATGCCCAATAACCCTCTGAGTGAAAATCACAGCAGGTACCGGGCTTGCTGCTCACCTGGTGTCAGGGCAGAGTGGCTTGGTCACCCAGTAATGCCGCACGGAGTGTCTCTGTCACCCAGTGTCACCGCAGGTGCCATGGGGAGGTGGCTTTGACCGGTGTGACCGTGTGCCCCCTCCTCGCTCGGTGCCCGGTTGGGGGTGGCTTTGCCCGGCCTTACGGCGTCTCCCCACGCTTGCTCCTCACTCGGTGCCAGGGTGTGGGGTGGCTTTGTCCCCCGGGGTCACCCCTCGCCCCCTGTCCCTTCCCCCTCCCCTCCCCCCCCACCCCCCGACTCGGCCCCGCTGGGCACGGAGCGAGCCGAGGATGCTCCCCGCGCGCCTCGGGGGTTACCGGGCCTGGAGCGGGGCCGGGCTGGAGGCCGAGCCGAGCCGAGTGAGGCCGAACCGGGCCGAACCGAGCGAGGCGGAGATGGGCCGAGCCGAACGCAGCCGAGAGGAGCCGAACCGAGGCGAGCGCGGCCGAACCCAGCCGAGCGCAGCCGAACCGAGCCGAGCGCGGCCGAGCGGAGCCGAAGGAAGCCGAGCGCAGCCGAGAGGAGACGAACCGAACCGAGCCTGAGCCAAACCGAGGCGAGCGCGGCCGAGAGGAGACGAACCGAGCCGAGCCTGAGCCAAACCGAGGCGAGCGCGGCCGAGCGCAGCCGAACCGAGGCGAGCGCGGCCGAGCGGAGCCGAGCGCAGCCGAGAGGAGCCGAACCGAGCCGAGCGCGGCCGAACCGAGCCGAGGGCGGCCGAGCGGAGCCGAACCTGAGCCGCCTGGAGCCGATGGGAGAGCAGGCGGTGGCAGCCGCGGGCTCGGGGCGGCCCGGGAGCCCCGCGGCCCCGGGGCAGGGTCGGGGACGGCCCCGTCTGGGCGCCCCCCGCACCGAGCGATCCCATTGGCCGCCGCCGCCGCGCCCGCTTAACCCCTCGTGCACCGCGCGGCTGAGCCCCGCCTGAGCCCGCCCCCCCCCCAACCCCCCCAACCCATCCGCAACCCAGCAGCAGCCCCGAGTCATCCCTATCCGCAGCCCTGGCCCCGTCCTCATCCCCATCCTCATCCCTGTCCTCATCTTCAACTCTATCCCTTACCATCCCTATTCCCATCCTCACCTCCATCCCCATCCTCATCCCCATCCCCATCTCCATCTCCATCCTCATCCCCAGCCTCATCTCCAGCCTCATCCCCATCCCCATCTCCATCCTCATCTCATCCTCATCCTCATCTTCAACCCCAACCCCATCCCCATCTCCATCTCCATCTCCAGCCTCATCTCCAGCCTCATCCCCATCCCCATCTCCATCCTCATCTCATCCTCATCCTCATCTTCAACCCCAACCCCATCCCCATCTCCATCTCCATCTCCAGCCTCATCCCCATCCCCATCCCCATCTCCATCCTCATCCTCACCCTCATCCCCAGCCTCATCTTCAACCCCATCCCCATCTCCATCTCCATCTTCATCTCCATCTCCATCCTCATCCCCATCCCCATCCTCATCCTCACCCCCATCTCCATCCTCATCCCCATCCTCCTCTTCACCCCTATCCCCATCCTCATCCCATCTCATCGCCCACCTCATCCCCATTCCCATCCTCATCCTCATCCCCATCCTCATCCTCAACCCTATCCTCATCCTCATCCCCATCCCATCTCATCAGCCACCTCATCCCCATTCCCATCCTCATTCTCATCCCCATCCCCATCTCCATCCCCATCCCCATCCCCATCCCCATCTTCAACCCTATCCCTATCCTCATCCCCATACCATCTCATCCCCCACTCCATCCTCATCCTCATCCCATCCTCCATTCCCACCCCCATCCAGATCCCTATCTCTTTCCTCATCCCATCCCATTTCATTCCCACTCCACCCCGTCTTGTCCTCATTCTGCTCATTCTTCATCTCTAACCCCAATTCATCCCCATCCTCATCCTTCTATCCATCCCATCCCATTTCATTCCCATCCTTAACTGCATCCCCCTCTCCATCCCCATCTCAGCCCCAACCCCATCCCATCTCCCTCTCCATCCCATCTCCATCCCCATCCTTAACTGCATCCCCCTCTCCATCCCCACCTCATCTCAGCCCCAACCCCATCCCATCTCCACCTCCATCTCCATCTCCATCCCATCTCCATCCTCATCCTTAACTGCATCCCCCTCTCCATCCCCACCCCATCTCAGCCCCAACCCATCCCATCTCCATCCCCATCCTTAACTGCATCCCCATCTCCATCCCCACCCTATTTCAGCCCCATCTCCATCCCATCTAAGCCCCAACCCCATCCCATCTCCATCTCCATTCCATCTCCATCCCCATCCTTAACTGCATCCCCCTCTCCATCCCCACCCCATCTCAGCCCCAACCCCATCCCATCTCCATCTCCATCCCATCTCAGCCCCAACCCCATCCCATCTCCATCTCCATCCCATCCCATCCCCCTCCCTATCCCTATCCCTATCCCCATCCCCATCCCCAATGCCCCCCACCCCCAATCATTCTGTGCTGCCCCAGCACCTTCCCCATCCTGCAGTGCTGGTCTCTATCGCCTGTACTGACCCTCACTCCCCATTTCAGCCCAATTCCCCAGTACCAACCCCATCCCAGCGGCACCCACCATGTGTGGGGTGTGGGGGACACCTCCTGCCCTGGGGTGTGGGGGACACCTCCTGCCCTGATGGGGGATGACCCCAGAGTGCTGATAAGCAGGAGCACCCCATGACCTCCCCCAACCCTCCCTTGTGGCCTTGTCTCTGCATCCTGGCGTATTTTTAGATGCAAAAGCTTTGTGCTGGGGGTTTTGGGTCCAAAATTAGAGGCAAAGAAGCCAGAACAAACCGCACTGAGATGATGCAGCTTTTTATGCGAAGGTGGGGGGTGCAGGGGGCTGTATAGTTAAAGGTGAGCCCCCGACACAAGGAGAAGGGGGTCCCCAGGGTGCCCCTCGCCCTGTTCTCCCTGCACCCCAGCAGGTGCCATCCCATCCTGGCAGGGAATGCCCCCATCTCTCTCCCACCCCTCCTGGCAGGGAATTTTGTCCTTTGAGTTTGTCCTTTCGAATTTTGTCAAATTCTCTGCTGTAATCCGGGCGCTAATCCCTGCCCAGCACCCGCTACCCAGCACCCGCTGCCCAGCCCGGATTCCAACCAGCACCCTGACCCCCCACCCCACTTGTGCCACTGGCGTGGGGACCTGGGGGGGGACCCAGGAATCCGCCGGGAGCCGGCTCAGCACCCCGTCCTGCAGGGAGCGTGACAGGCAGGATTGGTGCCGGCTGCCCCCCTGCAGGGATGTGCGCCAGAGCGCACACGCATACATTGAAGAGGTGCACACGTGTGTGCCAGGTCCACATGTGTCACCCCCATCACATGCATGTTCACCCCCTGATCACGCATGTGTGCAAAATCGCCGGGTTCACGTGTGTGTGCCCATGCAAACCCACCAGATTCACACAGATGGATTCACGTGTGCACATGTGAGGCCCCTCCGGCACATGCACACACATGTGTGCACACACACGCGTGCACACACAGAGCCCTGGGCATGTGCACACACATGCAAACACTCGTTCCTTGCGTGCCAGGCAGCGACTTAGCAGCTGAGCTGGCCTCTGTGTCCCCATCCTCACCCAGGGCTCTCCAGCTGTGCACAGCTGGAGGAGCCAGTCACTTGTGCCAGGCTAGCAGGGTGCCTGACTGCTGGGGGGCAGGGGGTTGGGTGTGCCAGGGTTCTGGGGTACACGTGTGCCGGGGTACAAGGGTGCTGGGGTGCAAGGCTCTTGGTGTACAATTATGCCAGGATGTCAGGGTGCTGAGTTTCTGGGGTGCGGCAGTGCTGGAGGACAGGTATGCTGAGATACTGGGGTACAGGCATGTTGGGGCACCCAGCTGCTGTGATGCTGGGGCAAAGGTATGTTGGGGTGCCCAGTTGCTGAGATGCTGGGGTACAGGTATGTTGGGGTGCCCAGGTACTGGGTTTCTGGGGTGCAGTAGTCCTAGGCTACGGGTATGCTGGGGTACTGAGGTGCTGAGATGCTGGGGTACAGGTATGCTGGGGTGCCCAGGTGCTGGGTTTTTGGGGTGCAGCTGTGCTAGGATACAGGTATGCCAGGGTGCCCACATGGTGGGGTGCAGGGGTTTTGGGGGACAGGTATGTTGGAGTGCCCAGGTGCTGGGTTTCTGGGGTGCAGCAGTGCTGGGCTACGGGTATGCTGGGGTACTGAGGTGCTGAGATGCTGGGGTACAGGTATGTTGGGGTGCCCAGCTGCTGGTTTTCTGGGGTGCAGCAATGCTGGCGTACAGGTGTGCTGGGGTGCCCAGATGCCGAGATGCTGAGGTACAGGTATGCTGGGGTGCCCAGGTGCTGAAATGCTGGGGTACAGGTATGTTGGGGTGCAGCAGTGCTGGGTTTCCGGGGTGCAGCAGTGCTGGCGTATGGGTACACTGGGGTGCTGGGGTGCTGAGATGCTGGGGTGCCCAGGTGCTGGCTTTCTGGGGTGCAGCTGTGCTGAAGAGCAGGTATGCCAGGGTGCCCAGACAGTGGGGTGCAGGGGTGCTGGGATGCAGGGGGACAGGTATGTTGGGGTGCCCAGCTGCTGGGTTTCTGAGGTGCAGGAGTGTTGGGCTACAGGTTATGCTGGGGTGCTCAGCTGCTGAGATGCTGGGGGACAGGTATGCTGGGGTGCCCAGCTGCTGGGTTTCTGGGGTGCAGGTACATTGGGGTGCCCAGCTGCTGGGTTTCTGAGGTGCAGCAGTGCTGGAGAGTAGGTATGCCAGGGTACCCAGACTGTGGGGTGCAGCAGTGCTGGGATACAGCTATGCCAATGGTGCCAGGATTGCTTTTGGGGTGCAACAATGCTGGGGGGTGGCTATGCCAGGGCGGCCAGGGGCTGGAATCCTGGGGTGTGGTGGTATTGGGGTGCCAGGCTGCCAGGGCCATAGGGTGCTGGGGTGGCAGGATGGTCACAGCGTCTTGGTTTTGGGGTGCTGGGGCAGAGGGGTGCTTGGGGATGGGGATGCTGGGGTGCCAGGTGCACCAGAGCGACGTGGAGGATAGAGGGAGCAGCAGGTGGCTGTGAGGCTTTGCTGCAGTGGCTCAGCCTCTCGAGGCCTGAATTATTGATGCTTGGGTGGCAGGAGACACCGGAGCCATGAATCTGCCTGGCACCAGAGTGAGGGTAGGGAGGCTCTGCAAAGGGACCTAAACAGGCTGGACCACTGGGCAGAGTCTAATGGCATGAGGTTTAACACGGCCAAATGCCGGGTCCTGCACTTGGGGCACAACAACCCTATGCAGAGCTACAGACTGGGAGAAGCCTGGCTGGAAAATTGCCAGGAGGAGAGGGACCTGGGGGTGTTGGTCGACAGCCGACTGACCATGAGCCAGCAGTGTGCCCAGGTGGCCAAGAAGGCCAATGGCATCCTGGTTTGGATCAGAAATGTTGTGACCAGCAGGTCCAGGGAGGTGATTCTCCCTCTGGACTCAGCACTGGTGAGGCCGCTCCTTGAATCCTGTGTTCAGTTGTGGGCCCCTCAGCACAAGAAGGATGTTGAGGCTCTGGAGCGAGTCCAGAGAAGAGCAACGAAGCTGGGGAAGGGGCTGGAGAACAGGCCTGATGAGGAGCGGCTGAGAGAGCTGGGGGTGTTTATCCTGGAGAAGAGGAGGTTGAGAGGAGACCTCATTACTCTCTCCAACTACCTGAAAGGAGGTTGTGGAGAGGAGGGAACTGGGCTCTTCTCCCAAGGGACAGGGGACAGGACAAGAGGGAATGGCCTCAGGCTCCACCGGAGGAGATTTAGGCTGGAGATTAGGAGGAAGTTTTTCCCAGAAAGGGTCATTGGGCATTGGAATAGGCTGCCCAGGGAGGTGGTTGATTCCCCTTCCCTGGAGGTGTTTAAGGCACAGGGTAGATGAGGTCCTGAAGGACATGGTTTAGTGTTTGATAGGAATGGTTGGACTCGATGATCTGATGGGTCTCTTCCAACCTGGTTGTTCTATGATTCTATGATTCTATGACAGGGCAGGAGCAGCACTGCCTCCCTGCCTCAGTTTCTCCAGGGAGGAGATAAAAAACCCCACAAAACCATGTTCTCACTTTGGGGGCTTGGGGCAAGGGGGTGTGGAGACCCCCACCTCCCCTTTCCGGACAGACAGAGTCTGGGAGGACTGCGTCACCTCACTATGGGGACACGCCCGAAACACTGAGGTGCTGGTCAGAACCCATGTCTACACCGGCATGATGGCACTTGCCTACCTGGTTTGGGGATGGGTGGCCAGAGGAGGTGGGTTGGTGGCCACCAGCCACCTGAGTTTGGGGATGAGTGGCTGAGGGAGGTGGGTTGGTGGCTTCCGGATGCCAGCTTTGGGGATAGATGGCCACTATCTACCAGGTTTGGGGATGAGTGGCTGAGGGACGGGGGTTGGTGGTCACCAGCCACTGAGTTTTGGGATGAGTGGTTGAGGGAGGTGGGTTTGTGGCTTCCAGATGCCAAGTTTGGGGCTAGGTGGCCACTGTCTACCAGGTTTGGGGATGGGTGGCCAGAGGAGGTGAGTTGGTGGCCACCAGCCACCTGAGTTTGGGGATGAGTGGCTGAGGGAGGTAGGTTAGTGGCTTCCAGATGCCAAGTTTGGGGCTAGGTGGCCACTGTTTACCAGGTTTGGGGATGGGTGGCTAGAGGAGGTGGGTTGGTGGCTTCCAGATGCCAAGTTTGGGGATAGGTGGCCACTGTCTACCAGGTTTGGGGATGGGTGGCCAGAGGAGGTGAGTTGGTGGCCACCAGCCACCTGAGTTTGGGGATGAGTGGCTGAGGGAGGTAGGTTAGTGGCTTCCAGATGCCAAGTTTGGGGCTAGGTGGCCACTGTTTACCAGGTTTGGGGATGGGTGGCTAGAGGAGGTGGGTTGGTGGCTTCCAGATGCCAAGTTTGGGGATAGGTGGCCACTGTCTACCAGGTTTGGGGATGGGTGGCCAGAGGAGGTGAGTTGGTGGCCACCAGCCACCTGAGTTTGGGGATGAGTGGCTGAGGGAGGTGGGTTGGTGGCTTCCAGACGCCAAGTTTGGGGATAGGTGGCCACTATCTACCAGGTTTGGGGATGGGTGGCCAGGCAAGGTGTGTTGGTGGGGTGAGCAGCTAGGTTGAGGGGGGGGCAGGTTTAGGTGCCCTCCTGGTTTTGCTGCACACACACAGGTTACCAGAAAAAAAGGGGAGATCCTCAGGGCTTCCCCTGGGGTGCAGGGTGATCCGGAGCAGAGGATGAACACAGGGCAGGTGATGGGTGGCTGTGGAGATCCTGGGACAGGTGCCGGATCTCCCAGGAGGTCCTGGGACGGGTGCTGGTTACCGGTGCCTCCGGTAACCGGACCAGGTCTCCGGACCTGGGTATGACACGGGCCGGTTCATCCGAGGTCCCGCGTTTCTAATCTGGTTTGGATGGATTTATTTTTGGGTTCTTGTAACCTAGCAATGGCCACGTGACGTGCGGGGCCTGCCGCAGGGCCACGCATCGCCCGCCTCGCCCGCCCGCCAGCCGCTCACCACCCACCACCCACCGGCCCAGGGGTGGGACCCCTTGGGTGCATGTCCCCCCCTCTCCCAGCACCCATGGGGTAGGGCCCAGGGCACTGCCAGGAGAAAGTTCACAGCCTGGACAGGTTTTTTTGGGGGATGCCAGGCCTTGGATGTGATGGGGACTCCCATCCTCTTTGTAAGCTGTGCCATGGGGAAACTGAGGCACAGAGAGTGATTGGCGGGGGACACCGTCCTGATCCCAGTTGCTGAACTGGGAGCAAGGGAAGGGGCGCTGGGCTGGGGGAGAGCAGAGCTGGAGGCCTCTATGGCCCCTCTGAGTGCCACCCCCCCCACCCCAGGCCCACTGTGTCCCCCTGCACCCACCCTTGCTCTGTGCCCCCCAGTGCAGAGGGGGTCATAGAGGGACCCCAACCCCTCCTTCCAACCGCTCCCCCACCCCAGGGTCCCTTTCTTCATACCCCTCCCCAATCTTCCCACCGATCGCCCTAGAGGGGTTCCCCACCCACCTCCCCAGTGACCCTCTCACCCTTTCCCCAGGCGCCTGGGGAAACTGAGGCACAGAGACACACGTGGGGTAAGAACCCGGGAGGAGGGGGGGAAACACACCCTCCATCCTTCCTTCATCCTGGGAGGGGCCCACAGCCGAGCTCCAGCCGGTCCCCCCGTCCAGCTGTGGGGGTCCCTGGGCTGCGGGGGAGGCCGTGCCCGGGTACGGCGGTTGCTGGCGGGTGGCGCTTAGGACCCAGCAGCGGCGCCGGGTACCGAGCATCCCTCGCCGCAGCGGCTCCGCGCCCGCCGGCCCCGAGCATCCCCGGCGCCACCGGCACCTCCCGGCCCGGGAACCCCCCCGGCAAGGACCCATGCAGCCCCCCAGGGTAGGTGCCGACCCACCGGGGCGATGCCCGGGGGCTGAGGGGGGTTGGGGGGGGATGGGGGGTGGGGGGCAGGGAGTGGGAGACGCCCCCCGGGTGTGAGGGGACCCCAGCCGGGGGGATCACGGCGGGAGGGGGGAGGCACTCATTGCATGCAGCCCCCTCCCCATCAGCACCACTCCCCGAGGGGTGCAGGGTTGGGGACCCCCTCCTCATCAGCATCACCCCCAGACAGCTCCTGGGGTGCAGGGGTTGGGACCCCCTTAAATCAGCACCACCCACTGAGAACTCCTGGGTTGCAAGGGTTGAGACCCCCTCCCCATCAGCACCACCCCCAGAGAGCTCCTGGGGTACAGGGGTTGGGGACTCCCTCCCCATCATCAAAGCCCCAGAGAGCTCCTGGGGTGCAGGGGTTGGGACTCCCTCCCCATCAGCATCACCCCCTGAGAATTCCTGGGGTGCAGGGGTTGGAGACCCCCTTAAATCAGCACCATCCTCTGAGAACTCCTAGGGTGCAAGGGGTGGGGACCCCCTCCCCATCAGCACCACCCCCTGAGAACTCCTGGGGTGCAAGGGTTGGGGACTCCCTCCTCATTAATGCCCCAGAGAACTCCTGGGGTGCAGGGGTTTGGGACCCCCTCCTCTTCCGCAAAGCCCCAGAGATCTCCTGGGCTGCAAGGGTTGGGGACTCCCTCCCCATCAGCACTACCCCCAGACAGCTCCTGGGGTACAGGGGTTGGGAACCCTCTCCCCATCATCAAAACCCCAGAGAGCTCCTGGGGTGCAGGGGTTGGGGACCCCCTCCCCATCAGCACCACCCCCTGAGAACTCCTAGGGTGCAAGGGTTGGGGACTCCCTCCTCATCAAAGCCCCAGAGAGCTCCTGGGGTGCAGGGGTTGGGCACCCTCTCCCCATCATCAAAACCCCAGAGAGCTCCTGGAGTGCAGGGGTTGGGGACCCCCTCCCCATCAGCACCACCCCCTGAGAACTCCTGGGATGCGGGGGTTGGGGACCCCCTCCTCTTCCTCAAAGCCCCAGAGAGCTCTTGGGGTGCAGGGGTTGGGACTCTCTCCCCATCAGCATCACCCCCTGAGAATTCCTGGGGTGCAGGGGTTGGAGACCCCCTTAAATCAGCACCATCCTCTGAGAACTCCTAGGGTGCAAGGGGCGGGGACCCCCTCCCCATCAGCATCACCCCCTGAGAACTCCTGGGGTGCAGGGGTTGGGGACCCCCTCCCCATCATCAAAGCCCCAGAGAGCTCCTGGGATGCAGGGGTTGGGAACCCTCTCCCCATCAGCATCACCCCCTGAGAACTCCTGGGGTGCAGGTGTTGGGGACTCCCTCCTCATCAAAGCCCCAGAGAGCTCCTGGGGTGCAGGGGTTGGGGACCCCCTTAAATCAGCACCATCCTCTGAGAACTCCTAGGGTGCAAGGGTTGGGGACTCCCTCCTCATCGATGCCCCAGAGAGCTCCTGGAGTGCAGGGGTTGGAGACTCCCTCCCCATCAGCATCAACCCCTGAGAACTCCTGGGGTGCAAGGGTTGGGGACCCCCTTAAATCAGCACCACCCCCACCAAAGGCTCTCTAGGGTGCAGGGGCTGGAGACCACCTCCTCATCAGCACCCGCCCCCCGAAGGGTCCTGGATTTCAGGAGTTAGGGACCCCCTCCTCATCCTCATCAAACCCCCTGAGAGCTCCTGGGGTACGGGGGTTGGGGACACCCTCCCCAGTCGGGGGGCACCCATGGGAGGAGGGTGCCCAGGTGGCCTCCAGCCCTCCACCTGCACCCCAAGCTCTGCTTCACAGCCTCTAGCACCTACTGGATGAGGGTGTAGGACCCGTCCCAGGGTGGGGGATCACACGTGGCCCCTAAAGCACAAGGGGTAACCCAGGCAGCTGCGGTGACAGTGACACCATCCACCCCTGTGACCACCCATGGTCCCCAAGCCCTGAGCGAAGGTTTCTGCTAAGAGTTTTGGGTTGAAACGTTGGCATTTGAGGGCTTTAGCCCCAGAATTGCTCATTTTTGGAGGGAATGAGGATTGTGGTGGAGGAAGGAGAAGAGGAGGCTGAGAGGAGACCTCATTACTCTCTACAACTACCTGAAGGGAGGTTGTGGACAGGAGGGAGCTGGGTTCTTCTCCCAAGGGACAGGGGACAGGACAAGAGGGAATGGCCTCAAGCTACACCAGGGGAGATTAGGAGGAGGTTTTTCACAGAAAGGGTCATTGGGCATTGGAATAGGCTGCCCAGGAAGGTGGTTGATTCCCCTTCCCTGTTTAAGGGATGGGTGGATGAGGTCTTGAGGGACTTGGTTTAGTGTTTCATAGGAATGGTTGGACTAGAGGATCCGATGGGTCCCTTCCAACTTGGTTGTTCTATGATTCTATGATTCTAAGGGGGTTGGTGGGGACCGTGGAGGGGGACCTGTGGGCAATGGGTGTGTGGTTCGGGGTCACAGCTGAGCTGAGACCACGTTTGGCTCTTGTGGGTCCCCCCCAGTGTTTTGTGTCCCCCCCTAGTGACAGCTCTGCCCTCCCCACAGGTGCCTGGAGATGAGTGGGGCCGAGGGTCATCCTTGGGTGCTCTGAGTGGCAGCACCAGGCCAGCACCCACCCCTGGACCCCAACGCAGGGCTGGCAGAATGTGACCCCCTGGCCATGCCCAACCACCTTGAGAATGGGCAATGGGCTGGTGAGTGCTGGTGCGGTGGCACAGGATGGAGCCCTCCTTGCCCGCCCCGTGGGCCTCCTGGAATGGCTCTAGGGCGGCTCGGGGTCTCCAGCCCTCCCCAGGGCCCATGCCCCTCAACGGCACGGCCGACGGCAAACCCAAAGACATGGCCTCGAAATCGGTGGGGCTCTTCTTCATGCTGCTCATTGACCTGACGGCCATCGTGGGGAACGCCGCCGTCATGACCGTCATCGTGAAGACGCCCGCGTTGCGCAAATTCGTCTTTGTCTTCCACCTCTGCCTGGTGGACTTCTTGGCCGCCCTCACCCTGATGCCGCTGGAGATGCTCTCCGGCTCGGCCGTCTTCGATAGCCCAGTGTTCGGTGAGGCCATGTGCCGCGTTTACCTGTTCCTCAGCGTCTGCTTCATCAGCATGTGCATCCTCTCCATCTCCACCATCAACGTGGAGCGGTACTACTACGTGGTGCACCCCATGCGCTACGAGGTGAGGATGACGGTGGGGCTGGTGGCCTGCGTCCTCGTCGGCATCTGGCTCAAAGCCGTGGCCACCTCCCTCGTCCCAGTGCTGGGCTGGTTGTCCCCCGACCGACCGCCGGTGCCTGTTGGCCGCGGCTGCTCCTTGCAATGGAGCCGCGGTCCCTACTGCAAGTTCTTTGTGATCTTCTTCGCCGTTTTCTACTTCCTCCTGCCCCTCCTCATCATCGTGGTGGTCTACTGCAGCATGTTCAAGGTGGCACGGGTGGCTGCCATGCACCACGGCCCCCTCCCCACCTGGATGGAGACACCGCGCCGGCGCTCCGAGTCGCTCAGCAGCCGCTCCACCATGGTTACCACCTCGGGAGCTCCTCGGACCACTCCGCAGAGGACGTTTGGAGGGGGCAAAGCCGCTGCCATCCTGCTGGCCGTGGGGGGGCAATTCCTCTTCTGCTGGTTGCCCTACTTCTCCTTCCACCTCTACACCGCCCTGAGCGCTCAGCCCTTGGTGGGACCGGCGGCCGAGACTGTGGTCACTTGGCTGGGTTACTTCTGCTTTACTTCCAACCCTTTCTTCTACGGCTGCCTCAACCGGCAGATCCGGGGGGAACTGGGACGGCTCCTCACTTGTTTCTTCAAGCAGCCGCCCGAGGAGGACCTGAGGTTGCCCAGCCGGGAAGGCTCCATTGAGGAGAACTTCCTCCAGTTCCTTCAGGGCACTGGTTGTCCTGCCGAGCCCAGGCCCCGCACCCCCAGTCCCAAGCGGGACCAGGTCCCGGTCGATTTTCGCATCCCAGGGCAGATTGAGGAGGACACAGCGGAGGGGCCGGAGTGGCGGGAACAGCATGACGGGAACGGTGTCTTCGTGCCGGTGGTGGCCTCTCCCAAAGCGGAGCTGTAGCGTTGGGCTGGGGCCTTAGGGACAAACATGGCTGCAAGGGGAGAGTTAGTTTGAGTGTCTTGTTGGGGAGAGTCGGGGTCTGTGCTGCTGCTGTGGGGCTTGGGGGGACCATGACACTTGCTGCTAAACAGGCCACCAGGATTGGGGACGGGTGGCCAGGGGAGGTAGGTTGGTGGCTACCAGCCACCAGGTTTGGGGATGGGTGGCTGGAGGAGGTGGGTTGGTGGCCACCAGCCCAGGGCAACTGTCAAATGACTTGTCACACTTAGAAAGTTTGTAGACGATACTAAGCTGGGTGGAAGTGTGGATTTGATGGAGGCTCCAAAGGGATCTGACCAGGCTGGATCCATGGGCTGAGACCAACGGGATGAGGGTTAACAAGGCCAAATGGCGGATCCTGCACTTGGGGCACAACAACCCTGAGCAGCTACAGACTAGAAGTCTGGCTGGAAAGTGCCTGGAGAAGAAGGACCTGGGAGTGTTGGTTGACAGTGACTGACCATGAGCCAGCAGCGGCCCAGGTGGCCAAGAAGGCCAATGGCATCCTGGCTTGGATCAGAAACGGTGTGACCAGTAGCGCCAGGGAGGTTCTTCTCCCTCTGGATTCGGCACTGGTGAGACCAAACCTCGAATCCTGTGTTCAGTTGTGGGCCCCTCAGCACAAGAAGGATGTTGAGGCTCTGGAGTGAGTCCAGAGAAGAGCAACAAAGCTAGTGAAGGGGCTGGAGAACAGGCCTGATGAGGAAGGGCTGAGAGAGCTGGGGGTGTTTATCCTGGAGAAGAGGAGGCTGAGGGGAGACCTCATTGCTCTCTGCAACTCCCTGAGAGGAGGTTGCAGAGAGGAGGGAGCTGGGCTCTTCTCTCAAGGGACGGGACAAGAGGGAATGGCCTCAAGCTCTGCCAGGGGAGGTTCAGGCTGGACATTAGAAAAAAGTTTTTCATAGAAAGGGTTATTGGGCACTGGAACAGGCTGCTGAGGGAGGGGTTTGATTCCCCTTCCCTGGAGGGTTTTAAGGGACGAGTGGATGAGGTGCTGAGGGACATGGTTTAGTGATTGCTGGGAATGGTTGGACTCGATGATCCGGTGGGTCTCTTCCAACCTGGTGATTCTATGGCTCATGCAAGAGGCCAAGTGTGGGAGACGCGGTTGCGTTTTGGCTTCACTCCTCTCCTGGTACCACACAAGGTCCACTCAGGACCAGCCTCACTCACCCCTGGGTGGCCCCAGTGCTAGTGCATCCAGGAGATGGGGTGGGAGCGCGGTGGTGTCTCCTCTCCTCTTCAGCCCCGGGGAATGTGATCCCCCACACCCCCTTAGCTGGGGATTCGAACCTGTTCCCCTGGGGTAGCGTGGGGCAGCCATGTGGCCTCGCCACTCCGTGAACTACATTTTCCATCATGCCCCGCGGCAGCGAAGCGGAAGTGGCTCTCCC